>JASGAT010395951.1:37158-68267 GCA_030220025.1 Chelon auratus
GTGTAGAAGAATTTACAGCATTACAGAACAACTTAGTTATTGACTGACACATTTTTATAAAAACAACATTATGCAGAAACTCCCATGAGTCCCTCCACTCAATGGACCCCAAGACTTTGCGTTGTGTTAGCGTCCACCCTTTACAAAGGCAGTACTTTGCGGTGGCAGAAAGCAGGTATGGGTGCCTTTTATATATTCTATAAATGTATATTTCTTTCTATTTGATATTATTAAACCGATGTTTTAATCTTCAGGGTTGTGAGTATTTATGACAGCCGGTGCCTGAAGAAGACCAACAGCCCAGCAGTCTCCCAGCTGCATGGCCACAGTTTAAGCGTATCCAGTGCATATTTCTCCCCTTGCACTGGGAACAGAGTTCTCACCTCATGCATGGATAACCACATAAGGTAAAACCAGAAACATGTCTTGAATATTGTCTTGTACTTACTATGTTTCTTTTTATTCAGTCCCAGCTCAATGCCTGTCTGAATGTTTCTTGTTTTACAGGATATATGACACATCTGCAATGACCACCAAATCTCCCTTACTGACATCCATCAGGTAAATCCCCGTAATTGAAATAAAACTTGTAATAAACTGACAAACCTTTGTAAACTGAACTTAATCATACGGTGTCTTTTCAATCTGCCGTTGCAGACATGACATGCAAACAGGCCGCTGGCTGTCCAAATTATCAGCAGTGTGGGACCCTAAACAAGAAGACTGCTTTGTGGTGGGAAGCATGATGAGGCCTCGGAGGGTGCAAGTGTTCCACGAAAGTGGGCAGCCCCAGCACACCTTCATGGACAGTGAGAACCTTAGCACAGTGCTGTCTGTCACTGCTTTCCACCCCACAAAGAATGCCTTGCTGGGCGGCAATGCATCGGGCCGTCTGCACGTCTTCTCCAGCTAAAATAAAGACCGAACCGTTTGTGAGCAGCAAGTAATGGTTTGGTGATCTACGGGGTTTCACACCCGGTTTAGAGGGATGTGTGACAATATAACCTCTTGCTTATTTCTCCTCTGTTTTTCCATAGGGCTTGTCTACAATATTGTCACTCTAGCAAAGTAACTTTATGTATTGAAATAATATCAAGTTGTTTTCATAGACTTTTTACATTTCATATGCTTCATTCATTCATACACTGAGGTTAACAGGGTATTAACTGTCAAGTGTTGGAGTTTGTTAGATGGTGTCTGAGCATTGATGTAAGCTAGGGTACCTTTTGGTCTTGTTAGATGCTACAATAAATTTGCCCTCAGAACTGAAGCTTGTTTAAAAGAAAAGTCTGTACTTTGATGTTATGTGTGTATTCACAATGTTTCTCCGTTAGATACTTTTTCATGGCTAGATACACAGTTACTTTCTTCCCTGGTAGTAGTGGTGTTAAACTTGAGCACAAATGTAAAATAAGTACACTTGGACTTCATCTGCTGTATGCATCTGCATTAGCCATACACACGAGGACACTGCATGTTAATTCATTCCTTGCATAGCAGCTCTGTCTTGGGATTGAATGAATGGCAATATTCTGTGACTAGATTCACGATTGAACTGAGGTCTGGACCACAGGATGATCTGGTGTCTTGCACGAAACTTGACTTTCTTTGCAGATAGTAGCTGATCTTCTGTATTTGAACTCATATACCACATGCCCATTTTTGCTGCATTCATTTTACAAGCTGTTGGGCTTGCAAAGAAGCAAGTAAACAGCATGAAGCTGCCATCTATCATGGTGGTGTGCTTCCTCATGTGCAGTGCTTATACAGTGGCAGAAAAAGCTAAACTTTGATCCAGATATGGCAGATTTGTAGCTGCGCTCTATGAGTCCTTACTTTTACTCTACGGGGTATATTCTGTCTTGTAAAAGAACTTGACTTTCCCTGTTGGGAATGTTTAAGTTACCTCGTGTCAGATTTTGTTATGTTTGTCATCTGACTGTTTTTGAGTTACGATAACTGTTATTTGTTTTATACATGGCGTAGAGTAAGGACAAGAGTCTTTAGTCTGAGAAAAGTGCCTGTTGTAAAGTTGTTTATTTCCTGTTATTTTTTTTTATTTGTTGCTACTGAAGCAAACAGAATAAATAGACATTTTAATACTAAACATTTTGTGTGAATGCGGTTCTCTTAGCAGTATGTGTATCAATTTGCACCTCAAGATGGCAGTAATGTAACATAAAATAATAATGTCAGCATTAACTACACTCCAGCTGGGACTCATAAACCTCCACGTTACACTGTTAGTTGAGCTTAATGCCGATGTTTGCGCCTTCTGTGAATTCGAAATTGAACTTGTAGCCAGACTAGCTGCCACATGTCTAGAATAGATAATATTTATTCATAAATCGATGACACCAGTCTTCAGTGAGTGTTTGAAAATAAGCAGTCTTCTTTGGAGGTAATAAATGCAGGACACATGCTTACAGAGACATTTCCATGTGCTGGGCCACGGTACAGGAAGGAAGCTTACAGTAAGACCATGTCTGAGGCCTTGATCCTGTTTACATGATTCAATAAAACAAGAGTCAGTGGAACTGTCACCCCCCTTTGTCGCCAGTTCAAGTGATTTGAAACAGATTTCGGCAATTTAGGATAAGGTATACTTTGAAATGCATCACACAAATAAATGTTCAGGTAGTTGAAGATGCTACTTCTGGCTAAAAATGTATCTGTTCCACTTTGTCTGTCAGAGGTGTTCAGTTTCTGTAAATTCAGTCAAGGAAGAGCAGTCAAAGGTCAGACAATCAAACCAGGTTCACATGAACACATTTTTCATCTTTCTGTTTGCAGTCCATTGCAGTCAGGAACAGTGGCCACTATTCCATAAACACATGCACCAATAGGGTTTTTAACTCTCTGAGAGCATTTTAAACACATTTTGTGTGTCTCAAGGACAGAGACAAACATAAGTTCTCGGTTAATGTTAATATTAAATACATAATCTAATATTTATTGCTCAGATTATGTAATAATTCTTCCATACACATGAATATAACGGTGGCTAAAAAGCAAAATTTCTGCCTTGACCGACACCAGTAATTCATCATGTTTGAAAACCAATCCCAAAACATTATTGAAATATCATTTTATAAGTCAATATTCCACTACTCATCCAACTTTAAACTAAAGGGGAAAGAGGCTTATTCAAACTTCTGGTTTACAAAATAAAATTGGCATTTAAAACTGTGTAACACTACAGGGACTCAAAGTAATGCTTTATGTGTTGACTTGAATACTAAAACTTTCCAAACTAACAATAGGTACTCGCATAACCTAAATCCCTCGGCCAATAACAATCCTAAACCATCCCTATTCTTGCATAAACACTATCATTTTTTTTTTAGGTAGACTGTTGTGTACCTGCTGACGAGCCACTGGTGCACAGTTGATACATAATAATATTACATCCTAAGCAACCATGCGTAGTCTTGATAAAAAGGACGAATACTTAACTGTCACACTTGAACTTCATGTCACAAATTGATTGTGTTGGTCTGGGCTGTAAAGACACACTGTGAGCTAACCTGTGAACTACCCTACGTTATAAGGCTGGAGGAGGAAAGCAGACTATTACAGTTTCCATCTGTTGACAGATACTTGCAGGAGTATGAGACAACAGAGGCTTCTTTGGTAGGCGTGACGATGAAGGTTGCAGCGGGACGTAAACATGACGAATCTCAAGCTCTGTTGCGGCTGAGTGCGGGGAAAACCATGTGTCCACTGTAAAAAAAATAGATAACGCTTCAAGTACATCAAGAGTCACTGTGAGGAAATCTGTTAACGAGACAGCGGTTTGTGGAAACATGATTTAAATATACTCAGCCTTTACGGATACATTTTAACACAGCAGGTCTAAACAAAGTTAACAACCATCTCTCAACATGGGTTTTGAACTTAAACCAAACTTTCTTAACTATATACTGTGGGGAAAATAGCACTAATCCTTGCACTTCACAAAGGTAAAACAGATTTCCCTTAATGGAAAAGATCTCTGGGTTTTTAATACTAACAGTATTGCACATCAAGATGGACTCCTTCTACGGATTTACGGGAGTCAAAGAACTAACCAAACACTTGACTATCACTACAGCGCTAGGTCACACACTCCCATCACCTTTACAACTACTGTAAAAGTAACTACAGCAAAGTGACAACTGTTCCTCACACACAGATTGTAGTTATTATTTGGCTGCTATTTAATGAACAGTAAACCTAGAACCCTCATTACTTACTTACTTATAGCCTTACAAAAGCTTAACTTGTTGATAAAACTTCATTAGTCCTCTAGTGTCTGGACAAAAAACGGTAATGTGAGCGCACTCAACAGCCGTCTGACCACAAACGAAGCTCACTACAAGCATCATCGCTCGAGCCTTCTTACAGGGCCGAGTCACGCATGTACCTGTGTATCTGCCTAAGAATTATCTAAAGCAAACATCATCAGATTCAGGACTCGACTACATTCAATAGATGCTGCCTGTCGTTCCATTTAACACTTTCTCTATCAGATACTGGTCTACCTCAAAGTGGCGACCATGATGATTTACAGTATTTATTCAATCGTCATGAATCTTGTTGTTAGTTTTCTAATGAGCTACACCCACATCTTGTCTTCTCTTAAAACTTCACTCAGACTTTCAGGTCACATAACACACACCCCGACACTTCGGTTCATTCTTCCTTTACAGTAATGTCACAACATGTAAATCAATACAAAAATAAAGGCAACTGTTATCTGTGGTTGAGCAACTGAGTGTCTGTCAGACTTGTTTCGGTGTTTAAATTAAACCCTGTTACAGTGACTCTGTGCATAAAACAAAATACCTCGAGATGACCTGAATTCATAAAGTAAAATGTGGTTTCCTTTTCCGGTAGTGAGGGTCAAACATGATAAACAAGGCTCTTCAGGGGACAGTTCGTGGCTTTTGACAGGAACTCTTTCCTGGGAGAAGCTGAGCTGATATTAAGAACAGGGCTGCCATCTTTTTTAGTTTTCTCTCCTCTCCCCCCTGTCCTGACCTCTTTTGTCCTGTCTCCATTAGTGGACGGTTGTTTTGAGTCATTCACTGTCTGTATCTTTCAGTTTGCCTCACTTGCTGACAAGGAAGCCTCCCATCCATCGTAACTTACAGGCGAACCAGCGCCGCAGAGGGCAGAAGTATTCAAAGTGGAACTGCTGGAATTCAGGTGTCTTGCGGATGTCTCTCAGGAAAGCAATGTCCAGGTCTGACTCTGTCAGCATGATGAGGAGCAGCAGCAGGGCGAAGAGTAGTCCGATGGTAACAAGGAACAGACGCAGCACGCTCAGGATGAACTTGTTAAGCTCCTCAGCATCGCTAGGTGGTGATGGCCTACTCTTGACCATACGCATTGCTCTCCTGCCGGGCCTGGCAGGGACCTGCCCCTCTTTTGATGTACCTGCCTCCGACTCCTTCTCCTCATCGATGCTGCAGGGAGCACCGTTGAGGTGGCGAGCCAAAGGCATCTCCATCCCATGTTCTGCCACTGGAGTGGGCAGCACGCTGTCGGAGGGGCTATAGGCCTCGTCGGAGATGACTGCTGATGTGCTAGCCTCGCTGCCATCCACCATCTGGCCCCTGGAAGACATGAAGGAGCCACCATGGGAGACGGAGCGCACAGGTGTGGAGTGGGCGCTGTCTCGAAGGGACTCCAAACCTGAAGACACAGCGAAGGACAGCAGTTCATGAGTGAGACGCAATATTAGAATGCTGCCTGACATTACTTGTTATAGCTTAGACAACGTTATAGACCAATTACAAACCCAGTATCCAAGAATGGTGTTAGATTTTATCTCTGAAGGCAAACTACAAAATAAGTCTGGTACCGTATCACAACATTAAAACCACTGACAGGAGAAGTAAATAACACTGACCATCTTGTGACAATTCAGTGTTCTGCTGGGAAACTTTTGAACCTGTCATTCATGTGGATGTTACTTAGACATGTACCACCCACCCAGACCAAACCAGACACCCCCACCCCATAGCAATGACACTCCTTGAAGGCAGCAGCCATCCCCAGCAGGATTCAGTCTGACACAGGCACACACAAGAAAACAGCACAAGGTGTTGATCTGGCCTCCAAATTCACTAGATCCCAAACTGATCAAGTATCTGTGGGATGCTCTGGAACAAGTCTGATCCACAGAGGCCCCTCCCCTCAACCCATAGGACCCAAAGGCCCTCACTAACAACATTCTGTTTCCAGACACCACAGGACACCATCAGAAGGTCCATGTCCATTCTCTGATGAGTCACAACTGTTTTGGAGGCACAAGGGAGACCTACACAATATTGGGGAAGCCGGTCATAATGTTATGTATGATCAGTGCATGTTTTTGTGAGGTTGCCCGATTTGGAATAAATCAACCTTCTTTCCACCCTCACACATATACACCAGGTATAAACCACACCAAACTGACTATGCCGTACCACAATCGTGTGAATTAAAAAAGCGAAGATGATTTCAAAAGTAATCCCACAACTATTTTTTTTATAAATCCATTAACTTCATACAATGAGCCATAAACAGCCTCTTAATGAAGTTTACTGTGTGCACAGTTGAACGTGCAACAACATAAGGTTTTAAAGACCCCCTTTAAGGCTCTGGGTTCTGTGGAGCGTCTTGACACAATTTGAATTGTTATTGACATTATATAAATTAAACCGGAACTGAAAAAAATTTTGATGGCCTGCAAGCCACATTAGCAGTGACAGCAGTAAGAGGAGAATTAAGAATTAAGATATGCAAATTGTGTACACAAGTCACTGATGCAATTGTGAGTACCGTATATAGAACTTGTCCCATGAAGCAATCAAAAGCGGAGGTCTAAGGGGAAATCATGTTCATCATTAATTAGTCCTGTAGCAAAGATTCCCTCAGCCTCTTCTGAGGCCGGCTCGCTGGCCTGCCAGAACACAGGTACCATGTGCTCTGTTGAAAGCTGCGCTGACATTTCTGATTCTAATATAGCCCGGAGCGAAGGGTGATTTGTATTTAATGGCTAGCTTGTCACAGCCTATGCTCGGGAAATGGATCCTCTACTCTCAACATGTTAACTATGTCTAAATGAAATACAAGTGGTAACCTTTACCCTGAATGTAAACATGAAACTAAAGAACACTGTCCTCAAGGAACTTACTCAGCTCTCACGTCATCCTCATTACCTTCACAGCTGCTCTCTATAAGTTATAGCATCACAATGTAAACTTTCTTAATCAATGCATTAGACTCCAGCATTGTATAAGGTAAACCTCTGCACATTTTTATTCTGGCATCATAGAAAAATACATATTTTATGTATTCAAACACTAATAAGACAAGGTCGTTCGATTAAAATGCCAGCTTTCCTTATCTCATACAAAACAGTCTTAGTTTATACCTGCAGAGTTGGCTGGTGGGCCGCAGCCATAGAACTGGGGTGGGACAGCTAGCCTCGAAGGGGTCCTGGAGTTCTGTCCCGACCCAGAACCAGAACCGGGGGTGGAAGATCCCTCAGGTAGGGCGGGGAAGAGAGGAAGGACCCCCAGAGCTTTCCCCAACAGCCTGGGTCCCAGAGACAGCACACGCACCTTCACATCCCGGTAACAATGGTTGATCATACGCAAGTGAACGTTCACCTTGGTCTTGATCCGGATCAGACACTTCACCATGATTCAGCCGTCTAACCTTGACCCCACGCACTTGTGCTGCTCTCCTTTCAAATTTGCACTTTCCTTAAAATGGCTCTTCGTTGTCTGTCGTCCGTCTTTCCGTGTCGAGCTAAGCAGCACCGCCTTCTCTGCAGTGAGCTCTCGTAAGCCCGGCGGGCAGGCTGACAGCGGCAGACAAATGGAAAGACAGTCAGAGAGTGAAAGACAAGGCCCAGGAATGTGGACCACTTGTGCCACAGTTCACCTCTCCCCCCCTGCTGCCGGCTGTGTCACTCACAGCATGGCTCCTGACAGCAGGAGCTATTTCCAGGCTGAGATATTAATACCAATGGAAATACCAGAGCAGACAGAGCAACAGGACAAAACACAGGGGGTTTGTTTCCACTGTTGCAACATTGGGGTGCAATGTCAGAGCATGTTCTCTATGCGTGACAAGATAGAGGCTCGTGTGGCTTTTTCTTTGTTCTGAACAGACTGTTCTGCAGGTTTATTAGTTTGATCCAGACTGATCCACTAAGAGCAAACTTACTCTCAATGGCAGCATTGGCAAAAGGTTAATGGACGGTTGGAGGAACGAGTGGACAGTCAGTGCCCTTTATAAACTGACAGGATGACTTTCTCTTGTCAAAATAAAGCCCGAGGCCAGTCGCTGATGGGCACTCTGGCTTGTGTTTGTGTCTCTCTCGGAAAAAAACGCCCATCCAGGAGAGAAAGAGAGCGAGAGAATACGCTAAATATGAAGAGAGTGACGGGCACTCGCAAGTAGGGAAGCTGTTGACATGGAACTGCACTTACTGTGTGACAGTGTTAACAAGACCCATGAAGTTTTGTGTGTCCCGTGTGGGTGTGTGATTCACAGCAGGTGAGATCACGCGGAGCAAAGGCAGTGATTCCCGGCTTCAGGGCGGACTCGGAACGTGCTTCTACATTTGCCAGAAGGTAACTCACATTATTATTTTACCACTACATTACATTATAATTATTTTAGTTCGACTCATTAAGATTGTGAAATGACTCAACTAGTATAATAAACACACAAATAAACTGAAGAAAACTCTGCAATTACAATTGTATTTAAGGCAACAACTATAAACACTAGGTGCTGTGAGTACATGGAAAGCATTTGGAAAGCTAAACCATTAGCTAAGAAAAGGGATAACACTTCAAGTGACGCATGTAGTACATGTAGTGCTATTCCCTGTTGAGTCTGGAGTTAGCTGTTATCATCATCCGGGATGTGTAGATTGACCTCATAACCTCTGACCTGGATGATGTCATCTTTGAGCGCCGAGCACACTTGCAACGGTTGGTTTGTTTACCTGTAAATTGCTACTGCTAAGCAGCGCTCCGCTGGATCTAAATATCTTCTGAACGACTCCAAATGACACCAAAGTTATATGGGTGAGTAAATGATCGTATTTTATGCCAGAAATAAGGTCCAGGTTGTAAAAAACGGTAATTCCCCTTTAAATACTACGAAAATACTGATAATAGATGAAGGCCATAAAATGTTTGAAATAATTGGCTAAATTGAAAACATGGTGGATAAAACGTTTAAATAGCCAAAAGAAATGGCGTAATTAAAAAAAAAAGAGAAATGTAATTAATAAAGTATAGTTAGATGAAAGTTAATGCTTAGCTGACACTTAGCTGAACGTACTGAATGAGTTATCTAATTAACAAGATGGACACAAGGTTTAAATGTAAGTGTTGAAAGAGTTACACTGAATGCAAACTAGAGCAAACCTGTAACTTAACAATTTATTTTCATGAAATGATAATGTACCTCGGTTCAGCTGAGTGGACAGTGGATAAACACACGTGTTGTCTTATGGACAAACATCTACTTGGCGGCCTCTTCCTCCCTTTCCAAGTTCAGATGTTGTTAGTCAAATGACTCACTCCCTTAATGCACGTTATTATAGAGAGTACTTTTATTATGGAGTCACATTTTTTAAGAAGTGTGCTCTACCTTCCATGATGGAGATGTGCACTGCTCTTCTTCGGGTCCTCGGCACGCTGGTCAGACGAGGGCCATGGGTGATGGACGGACAACTCCTACTTGGCACCATGCCGGCCCTGCGGGAAAAAACAATAAATCAAAAAGTCACACACATTTACATAAACTAACACACAAACACATTAAGGGGTAAAACTAAGAATTCAGCTAATGCATTGCACAGTTTAATAAATAAAGTGTAATGTGACCTGTGGATCTCAGGGGGGTCTCTCTTGATCTTGGCACTTTGTTCCATTACTTCTTTTGCAACCTTTCCACTGAGAAAACAGAGAACGAGAAAAATCTGTGATCAACACAAAACGGGGCCAACAAAACAAGCAGCACAACACCAGCTACTGTTCGGCAAAAAGCCACAGAATGTGCACTGTGTGGTTTAGATACCTGTATCTAAAGCGACTTCCCTTGAAGAAGAGATTACTACTGGACACAGTGCGGACTTGACTCGACTTCTCCAACCTGTGAGTGAATGGAGAGAAAAATCGTAAACACAGTCATGAACTTAAATCAAATGTCAGGTCAAAAAGTCAACTTTTATTTCTGCTGTGACTCACTTATAGAAGGCCTGATTCTCGACTCCACACTTCCACAGGTGCTTACAGGCTTCTGGTGTAGGTGCAAAGTAAGTCAGTATGATCTTCTTATCCTGCAACAAGTCCAGTATGCACGTATATTTTTATTATGTACAAAATACTGCCACTGATGCGCACCAGCATATGTATTATCTAAAGGCTTATATCTTCCTTCAAACTCATGAGAAGAAAGTGTGAGAAGATGTCTATCTAGCTCTCAATTGATCTCCAAACACCAATCACTTTCTCATATTTCCTCTATACCTGTAGAACATTAAACACATCTCAGACCATTTTAACTTCACTCTAAAACTCACAAACAACACATTTCTTTGGCCAATCATTCCCCGTTTACCTCAGTAATAGTACACGGGCTCCCCAGTGGCTGTGTCCCCATGCATAAAACAAGGAGCGGGCTCGTTTAACTCCCAGAGCTCCACAGGCTACAAAAGCGTTTTAATAATGGATGCACATACCTCCTTCTGATTTGCATATATATGGAATGTCTTTGCTTCAAACTTGAGTTTGGTCACCTCCTCCCTGAGGTCGAGATGCCGATCCAGATAAACCAAACGAGGGAAGGGGGAAAACAAAGAGGAAATAAAGCCGAGGGATGGAGAGAGAAAGAACAGAGAGACAGAAAGGTTTTACAATATTAATTGAGCCTCGGATAAATTAATTAGACCAACATTTCTGTGCCGAAAAGTCTAGACACATTGATTCCAGACAGAGAAAATGACGAGGATAAGCTGCAAGAGAGGAAATAGCTGATTTAACAACACAACTCAGACTCTGAGAAAACTTCTGAGCGTGCCGCTTCACAGCCGACTGGGTCAGCAATCTTGAAAAGGTCACTAGTATCCTCTTGTATGGATCACTGTTTCTTTTAGACTAAATTTGAAAATGAGTGAGCTGTACTGCATGCAGATGATTTAAACAACTGTTGTGTCCCGACATGGAGGAAAAATCTTTTCAAAACATCTTATACCGGTACACTGTACTGATAATTTTACGACAAATGCATACAGCTGTTCAATGCATCAGAATTCAAAGCAGTGAACTTTTAATTATGTGGACTGTATTATAGGGATATTAGTCGTTATCTGGCACATTTAACGGCTTGCCTGTTGTTTTCAAGAAGACTGCGGCTAATCTTTTCTAAATCACTCGTTCTGCGTTATGAGGACATAAAAGGTTTTGAATAATGAGCAGTTTGTTGGCAGCGTACCTTTGCATGGAGTATATCCATATTTCTGTTTAATGTATTTGTTGTCATTTTACCTCTGACATGCACAGGGCAAAGTCTTGCTCACTAATGTGCGTTCTTCATTGAAATAATAAATCGCAGTGCCACCTTTTAACTTGACCCTCTGTTCTTACCATTTGAGAAGATGGACCCTCCTGTTCCCTTGCAGCACAGTGAATCCAAAAGGAGTGAAAGCCAGAAAAGCCGGGTTGCCAGACACATCCTGACAAATCCATATTTTTTTTTTTTTTTTGTAGAAGGAGAAGAAAAAGAAGCAGAACCGGTGTTTTAAAGACAACACTATATGTTTTTCTCATAAATTTCAGGCACTGTTGAGGGGCACTGGTTTACTTTACACTTAATCATTTGTGGTGACCACCTTGCATGGGTGAGGGTCCACTCCGTACGTCTCCAGCATCTGAGCTTTCTGAAGGAAATTGAGCTCTGATGTTTCAGGAGTCTGGCCGCTGAAAAAAAAAAAATATATACAGTTTGAAACTAAAGCATTGACATTACAATCGTAAGGCTTGCAGACTAAAATGCTCAAAGGATTTGGTACGTCCGATGCTCATATAACCCACTGATCTTAATCAAAAAATGATTTGGGAGTTACTGAGAGGGATCACTAATGAGTACATACTGAAAAGTTTGGAAACCTCAATCAAAACTGAGTAGATCATCTTGGTAAAGATTAAAGTCAAATGTTCACTCTCGCTAAAGACTAAAACTGAAGCTGACTCATTTTTGTTTAATCCCAGGTCAAATGTTAAAGCAGTGACTAATGCTGTATCTGTACCAGAGGAAATAAGGACAACTTGTGTATGAGTCACATCAGCTCAAGTGGATAATGTATAGCAGCTCTTTGCTTCCCCTCGTCGTATAAGACCCTGATTTATTCCACCGTCCCTTTGACACGCTCTCCTGTATCCTGGCATATTACAACACAAGAAAATGTTTGCACAGAGTAGTAAATGTATGACATTTTATGTAAATCTGTCAGTCTGTAGGCACATTACGACAGCATGAATTTAGAGCTAGCCCTTTCCTCTGCTCACTCACAGCTATGGGTAAAGGTATTTAACTGTAGGAAGTGAGCAATAGAGGGCAGTGTAGGATCAGATCTATAACCACCAGGCATGTGTGTAAATGTATACATGTGTATGTATATAGAGTGCTATGCAAAAGCTTTAAGCACTTTAAATGCACCTTGAATGATGACGACAAGAGTTATAGCAAACTAGTCTTATCTTATTTTAAGTAGAACAAGCAGTCCTCCACAAAAGACAGAGGACACTGAGTACAACTTCACAGGTGTTATTGCTTCACTATCATAAACCAGAATGTCACTGTGGCTGTCGTGCAGAGAGCAGACAGCTAAGAGCACCCACAGCCACTGTCTATAGATGAAGTGCATCATGAGTTCAGTGTGCTCCTGAGTTGCCAGCACTGTGGCAACCGGAGGAGTACGCAGGTACACAGGGACCTGGGCAGGTGTCACCTTACATCAGCTCAGTCTTGTGGATCTCAGCGATCCGCCGCTCCAATTTCTCTGAGTGCTTGGGGAAGAACTGGAACTTGGAGCTGTAGCCTTCTGGGTGCTTCCCGGGGTCATAGTCGCCGATTTCAGCTGCCAAAAGCAAGAGACAACAAAGGAAAGGTCAAGGATTAAACACGACAATAAATGACTGCACTGATATTGTTTGTTTTTTTGGTTTTTTTAACAGGCTGATGGCTGTATGGGTTGTCGATGTTTGTGCTGTAATTATGTACATTAGGTGTTAATAGTTCAACTGTGTGCACAGATGCTGAAAGATACGGCTACATTTTTGTATTGTGTAAAGATTAAATAAGTAAGTTCGTTTAAACAAGTGTTTAATGGCTGGCAAATGGTTGAGAGTGAGTCAGATTTTGACATGAAATATTTTTGCTATTAAAAACTACTTAAGCAAATTCTCATCAAACATTAAAACATTTGCTTACTGTTTCCAATTACTGTACCAAGCACATGTTTCACTTGAATCCTGATCAAAATAGAATTCAAGTGATCAACATAGAGTTTATTGTAAGCTTCACTTCACTGACAATACCTGAGCATAAAAACTCGAAAAGATAAAGGCTCACAGCACAAATATGCACAAAACACAAGGCCAAGACCAATAAGTTTAGCTTTTTAATGCACTAGTTTGTAAAACATTAACTAATATGCACACTTAATGAATAGTCCAAAACAGTTTGATAGGATCTCCATCTTCTAGAAATCCACATAATTTACATATTAAACCTTTATTATTATTATTATTTTTATTATTGTTTGAGTCACAAGGATTGGTGTGAGGTGGCAGCTTTGGTGACGTACACTTGTCAATGTTCTCTGCTGTTGTCTCTGCAGCATGATACTGCTCAAACAAACAGCCTTTGTTGTTGAAATCTGCTTTTTGGACAACCAGAAAATGTCACTGTTCAGATTTACAGCAAATATTATTGATTCCCATGTTCTGATAATGGAAAGCCACCATCCCCAGGCCTTTTTCACACACTCATTTTATGTTTTCCCCCAAGAACCTTTACAATACAGCAGTGAATTAGTATAATTTCCTTTCTTATTCAAACACTTCCTCTCTCTCTCTCTCTCAGCATAACTGATTTAATTCAACTATTTATCTCCCGTCTTTAACTTGTACAACGTGTACAATCTGCACACACAGTATACTGTATAGTTAGCAGTCCTGTGGGTGGAAGCAGATAATCTGAAGTTGTAAAGAACTAAATTCAACAGATTAGTTATTAGTCAAAGCTTTCTAATACACTGACATTGTCTCATAGTACCGTAGGTACATAAAATCCCGCAGAGAACCTTTTGATACAGAGAATGGAAAGCAGACAAACTGATAAAAGGATAACTGGCTGGGGCAGTGTGTAACACCTCTCTGCATGCTGATGAGCCACAGGAGACAAAAAGGGCAACTTTTTACTACAAAACTGATTTTGTTTAGGGAGGCATATAGATTTTTAAAGGAATCCTATTTTTTAAAAAAGTAATGCATTTGCATTTTTTAAATCTGTTAAATACGCTCTGCTCACACGTTTTCACACACACAATAATGCACATATTGGGGGACACGCATTTGCATTGTACGTATGCATGTATGTACCAAAAATGTATGCATCTGTGTACATGTAATTTGGTAACAGACATTCAGGTAACAGTAAAGTAGCCTCGTCTGATGACAAAGGTACTTATTTCACAATACCTTGTAAAATGTAGGCAGCCAACAGAGCTGCGTCTGATGTCTTACACAGAAGGCGACCATGGTAGAGATCTCGCTTAACCTGCAGGAAGACGAGATATCTGTGGAGCAGAACACAGAGGAACCGAATTGGGTCACAGATTTATGTAGGACCTATCGACAGCACAGACAGGGGGATGTTTACAGTCTGACAGTAAGGTGTCCCCTGAGGCTGCATGTGCAGCCGGAGAAGAGATCTTGTGGATACTACAGTAAGTTAAGACCTGAGGCTGGCTAGTGTAAACTGCTTCCTGTGAAAGACCTGATGATAGTTTAATAGGCTGCTGTACGCGCCTGTGGTTGATACAGACAAGCTATCTCATAGCTTTACACACTGAAATTGAAATAAATGTAGCCACAGACAATTCCATTAATTTGGCAATCCCACATTTATAATTCATTCATTCATTCATCTTCTGTAACCGCTTGTCCTGTGAAAGGTCGCGGGGCCATTTTAGAATCACCAACTAACCAAGCAAGCATGTCTTTGGACGGTGGGAGGAAGCCGGAGTACCCGGAGAGAACCCACGCAGACACAGGGAGAACATGCAAACTCCACACATTTAGAAAAACAACTGTATAAGTGGGTTTCGGAACATTTAGACGGAGACATGAAGTCTAACTTGAGGCCGAACATGAGCCAACGCATTATTATTCTGAGAATGATTTAAAATGTGACTGCGGGTGTGCTGCTCTGAAGTCCACTGGGTACAACTCAATCTTCTGGTCTCGTCTGCAACATCCAAAGATCCTCATATGTCATTTCTCCACCCATACTGTGATCCTGCTTCTCTCTGAGCAACAAAGCAATAAATAGAATTGAAATATGAAGCAATGCTGTGAGAAATGTCAATGTAGAGTCGGACAGGTGAAAGACCACTCGGTGTATTGTAGGTTAAAGTATATGAAAGTTAAACACTGACTTCATTTGTGTGTAACTGTCTACATGCTTCATTTATTCCCTCACCTCATCTTTAATGTGCACAGATTTAAAATATATATTAATATATTATCAGATTACATTTAAAACTAAATAAAAACAGTGTTGCTGTAAAATAACTGATGGCGATATATTTTTTTTTGCTCATCTACAGCATATAATTTTGTGTCTGTGAAAGCCTCCAGTCTGAACAGATGGATGGAGGATGGATGGTCCCGCTCTATCAAGAAGAGCTGGATGGCGAAAAGAGATTTTCATTGCATGGCAACCGGTCGAGGGATGTGATTTACAGGGATCTGTGAGCTCGGTAGGTCTCCGGCACACTCCTCGCAGCAGTTTGTTCAGCTGTCAAGGATGCCACACACAGTACAGTAGGGCCGGGGAGCGCCATGACATTGCAGCTTATAAAAATAATGAAGGGGAAATATTCAAACCCCGACGGCACACAGGCTCGCTGTGTTGAGCTCTGGATGCTCTCGGAAAATGAAATGTGTCTGCACTTTCATTATAGCATGCCTTTTTAACATTTTAAGATAATACTTTACTTCAAATGACTTATCAAGTGATAATTTTTAGTAAATAATGAAGAATATGGTAATAAAAACTTAAGATGTAGTTCAAAAACTGGTTGCCAAAGAATAAAATAATAGTAATACTGTATAAGAACTTAGGAAGGTCCAATGCTGGAGAAATATTTCCTTGTCCCTTTGGTTCAATAAAATTAGTCTGTTCCTGCTGTAGACATTGATTTTATTTTATTTCTACCTTTTAGGTTTGCTTAGTGTCAGCGGTTTTAGATTGTGGTCTCTAGTAGAACGTAAGAACTTTTTTAAATGTAAGAACTTTAAGCACTTTATTAATAACATTAATATCTATCTTGATCCTCAGCTTTACGTTTATAGGCTTTTCACTTAACATGGTAACAAAACTCACTCTCACTCTCTTTACACTTAAACTTTAATCTATAATTACTGCTTCTCAGCCACTGACAGCCAGCCAACTTTTTAAAATATGCAGCGAGGACTTAAGCAATTTAGTAAGGCCAAAATTAAGTAAGATGTAGAATTTAATGGCTTCTGTTTGGATTTTGAAGTTGTAACAATACTTGACTGTGAATCACTTACAGTAAGAAACATTTAGCAACACAGGATTAGAAGATGCAACGACAATCACCTGAAACTTAATATTTGCAAAACCATTAAATTTTTCATGGATTACAAGAGGAACACAAAGCCCCTTGTTCCTTTGGGTGGAATTTTGTGTAAAATAGCATATGCTATGCTATTTTCACCAAAACATTTTTTGCGACCTTCGACCAGCCAAATCTCATCATTCCATTCTTGCAACCAAGGAAATGACTGTACAAAGAGACAATCCTCTGAAGAGAAGAGAGAATATTCCTGAAATGCTGCGTTTATGAGAATGGGATGGACAGATGGACAAGCCCAGAGGTTTGTGTCTTCTGTTTGTGACGCCGCAAATTTCCTTTTCCACTGTCATATCATGATCTCTTGCTAAAATGGCAATGAACCTGTGCACCCGTGGTTTTGCCTGTCCTGCTATGTCCACTCTGAGCAAATGGCATCACTTTTACAGATAATTCTTGATATCATCTTGTTGTATTTTGATAGTTACTGGTCAAACAAAGCAACCGGCAGCTGGTGAACCAACAGGTGAACAAACAGAACTGTAAGAAAAACAATATCACGATGATGGTTATGTGCTAGAAGGTTTGTAAAATCATATTTTGATATTACATGTTTGATTTTCAGCCTTTGAGCTTATTAATCTTACAAAATGCAGGTACCAGTTTCATGAAGGTTGCAATGCAGAATTTGCAGCATGAGAGCATGTTAGCAATGTTTCACTATCCAAAACAAATACTATTCCTTTGACCCAAACATTGAAAGTTTTGCAGTTTAGTCATTGAAACGAGGTTCCAGATTGACACTTCTTCTCTTGTCTACGTCTACACAGCATGTCTGATTTTCTTCCACACCAGTGTGCACAGCTGATCTCACAACCGCTCGTGATTTGACAGCTTTTACAGTTTTCCACATTTTCTTTTAAGACAGGGTCGCAGTTGCTGGATGTAGCGGGAATTCACGCCAATAACACAATTTGCTTGTAGTAAACACAGTTTCACTCAGCTGGAGGGGGTAATTAAGGCACAAGAAGAAGTGAATGAATGTCACCACCATCTGTTTCAGGACTTAATCAGTGACAGGAAGTTGCAACGTGCAGAGTTTGCCAGACTCAGATTCTATTCCTCAGTAACTGCAGACTCTGTGTTTTATTGCTGTGTGTGCACATGATGCACTATGCCTTTTCTTGTTTCGCTGTGAGAACGCATCAGATGAGCTGCAGATATAAGCTAACCCAGGTACAACACATAAAAAGGTAACATTTATAACTAATATCACAAATGGTCCTTTAAAACTAAAATAAACTGCAGAGGGTGAGCTCACTAAGCGGTCTTTAAATCTTACCTGGTGATTTCCTCTCTCAGGGCAGCAGGGTCAGGTGGGTAAAACTTGACACGCAAACACATGGTGAATGGAGGCTGGGCTGCGAATGGAAAAAACACACATTTGAAATCTTTCATATTTCATGAGTGAGTATGAAATAGATTTTTTTTTTTGTTGTTGTTGCATACTATCTTTTCTTTAAGGTTTATTATTCCGATCAAATTTGATTAAAGCAAAACAGTAGGCACAAACCGCTCAGGCGTGGTAAGCGAAACACTTACATTTCATTTGTTTGGCAATTGACTTTGTAAACTCCAACCAGTGCTGTGAGGGAGAGAAAGAGAAGTAAAGGCCTGCACTTTGAACACAGGAATCTTTAGCTGTTTTACTGACAGTCCGGGGTCTGATTGCTCAGCAGCTAAGCACGAGAACTTGTAATCTACAGCTGGAAGACACAGCACTCCCATCTCCTCGCCTTCTGTTTATTTAGACTCCCTCCAACGTAGTAGCCATGGCGGGGAGGAGAGGAGACGACAGGAAGAAAGCTGCGTGGAGAATAATTAGAAGAGTGCTGTTTTCTGAAAGTGCTAAACACCAAGGGTTGATACCGGCTCTAATCAGTAAGACAATGGCACGCTGACATTAATGGGACAGCGGACCAACCCTAAAACACACACTATCTTAACCTGTTATTGGTTAATTGTGTTTCTCTGTTAACATTTTCTTGAAATGTCTCCCTGGCGGCTGGTGTCTAAAGTGCAAAGTGAATGCAACATTTTCAAGCCTTTGCAATCCACAGTTCAATAGTGCATCATTAATAAATACTCAGTTCAAGCCCTGCTAATTCAACCAAGGGCTGTATTAATTTATTTGACTGATATTCATATTAATCAAAGAAAGGGGTTGGCCTTTTGCCAGCTTGCATGATTAATCGGCATGCCTACCTGCCTGTCCTGAATATTTATGTGGAAAAAAAAGAGAGACGGTATTTATACCAAATCACTGCCTGTGATCTATTTTATGGTTTACAGTGTCTGACTCTGTGATTGACACAATGAATAGATACACATATACAGAAGTGGACACAGATGCTCTCTTATGCTTGCGTCAGTTTCTCATTATTTCTTTAGACATTAAAGGACTCACATTTGATTAGAGCTATAATTGGATGGAGTCTGTTAAACACAATGCTGACAACATAAAATAGATTTCCCAGGATAAGCTGCTCTGTTAACTTAGGTGCACAAGTTGTGGAGAAGCACATTTTGTAGATGATATGACCTAATATTTTTGTGATTGTTGTTGTTCACACGTAACTCCTTTAATAGATTTAACAGCACATATGTAACAGTTAAAAAATAAAATGTATAATAAGTATAATGGTGAATGGTTGAGGCTGAATGACAAACAAGGGGTTGGGAATGAAAGAGAAACAACAAGGGGAAGGAAATCACTGTATGCCAAACCATGATTCATGATGTTACAGGAGATACATTCAGATGAATATGAAAAAAAAAATCGTTATTAAAAATTAAATACTTACTCTCTGCTTGTCTGGGTCAACATATCTGATGCCAAAGTAGTCTTTCTCCAGCAGGTTGAGATGGTGGCAGATGAGGTCAAACAGGTACTGTCCTTTGGCATCCCGCTGAAAGACAGATAATATGAGAACATTTATTCACTGTATTTGCTATTGTGGGAGGGTATTGTAAAGAAGGAGAGAAACAGAAAAGAAGAAAGAAGGAACAAAAAAATAATAATTTCATAAGATTCCCCAGCCCCTATCTTCCCACTCCGTCCTCACAGACACCGTTAATGACACAGCAGATCAATGGTGCATACTCTTCATGCGAACACTCAAAATCTAACCTCTGCCCAGGTACATCAAAATCAAATACTATAAAATTATATTCTGAAAATAAATTGACAACGTCACAGCAGAATGATTACTTGCGTCTCATCAGTAAATCTTTTTTTTTTTTTTTGGAGCCTCTGAGAAGTAAAAACGGCCACCAGAAAGTGTTTTAATATTTCACCACCCTCAAGGGAGATATATGAGGGCTATCAAATATTCATATCAAGGCAGCAGCCATCTGTGAAAGCTCTAAGAAATGTCTGGTGCAGAAAAAGGACCTGGAAAAGCTACGAGACAAGGTGAAAGCAAAGAAAAAAGGCTAGCTGTCATGCAAGACAGTATGAAAAGCTCTCCATTGCAAATACTGTATATGAACATGTTTTGTGTCAGTAAAGGACCTGGGAATACAATGTTTACATGACAGAAAAGGAGGCTCTGAATTGGTTAAATATGGGGAAGCAAGTGAGGAGGAAAGACTTTAACGTCCTTACTAAATCTGCCTCTGCCCCAAAGTTCTCATTACAACCTATTTTTAATGGGGTCTTTATTTAGATTTAACTGCAACAAAAAGGTAGATTCAACAAAACCACCTTGAATGTGTAACTAACTACGAACCGGTAATTGGGAGCTCTACGGCAGAGGCAGCAAAATTCAGCTCTAAACTGAGACATTGAGATGTTTTTATATAGCTGTCGTCCCCCTAACGCTTTTAGTAAGGAGGAGGCACGCATGCCGGTACACAACAGCTTGTTCAAATGAAAAGGCAGGAATGGTCACCTTGAGAGGATAACACTGGCATCACGTCGGATCTGTAGTTAGATTCATTAGATGTCTGCATGTCTGTTTAGTTTGTGCCAGACAACCCATTTTCACCCTTTGTGCCAAACTAGGGTGGAAATCAGGGTTATCGCTGATAACTGAGTATATCCAACCTGGTCCATGTCATGTAGTCCATCCAGTCATGTAAAATGAATGTATTGACATAATAACACATGCTAATGTTAAGGGGTTTTATTTTTTGGTTTTTAATATTGCCCTTCAAACTTATGTCTGTGCTAAGTGGGAAAAATCGACTTAAACTGGAGTTAAACATGGACAACATCACAACGGCAAAAGCCAACTGTAGGGCTACTGTGAAACTCACACATTTGTGTTGTTGAAACTGGAAACCTCCAGTGCATATACACCAGTGTGGCATAACATTATGACCACTGACAGGTGAAGTAAATAACATTGACCATCTTGTGACAAAATAATGTTCTGCTGGAAAATGTTTAAACTTGGCATTCGTGCAGATGTTACTTAGACATGTAGCAGCCACCTAGACCAGACCAGTCACCCCCACCCCAAGGCAATGACACTCCTTGATGGCAGCAGCCATCCCCAGCAGGATGCAGCCTGACACAGACACACACACAAAAACATGAAAAACTGATTTGGCCTCCAAATTCACTAGATCCCAAATTGATCAAGTATCTGTGGGATGATCCACAGAGGCCCCTCTCCTCAACCCATAGGACCCAAAGTTCCCCACTAACAATATTTTGTTGCCAGACATCACAGGACACCCTCAGAAGGCCCATGTATATTTTCTGATGAGTCACAACTGTTTTGGAGGCACAAGGGAGATCTACACAATATTAGGCAGGTGGTCATAATGTTATGCCTAATCGATTTACACCAAAAATTTACTTTACTGTGTGTACATTCAGTCTAGATTTGTGGGAGGAAATAATTTGATTAATTGATTTTTGCACAGTAGTTATTATTTCAGCCATTCTTTCTTACAGTAAATGTTTTAAAACATCACAGAGACGCATGCATGCTTGCATGCGTGCATGTACATCCGACGGGATGCGGGAATCTCTGCACTGTGTAAACTGTGTACATAGGATGTAGCTTCTCATTCTTCACTGCTAAAGGACACTATAAAATATCCGACTCTGCCCTTTGGAAGAGACATTATGTTCATATAAGTGACACAAAAGTGCATAGTCAGAGAAAGTCAAACGCAGAAATGTGAGAACAGGAGGGAAAAAGAGAAGAGGAAGGCAAAACCATGAGAGAGATACCGAGAAAGAGAGAACAAGCAGGGCCAGAATACAACATGCCACATTGCTAAAAAGACAGGACAGGAGAACAACTGCACCAAAGTCAACATGTAAATCACGACAATCAGTGTTGAGGCCTTTCAAGATGCATCATTTAAGACAATATGAGAATCCAGAATGAAGCCTGTTCACACTTTTGTTTCACTTAATATCAGATCAGAAGTCAGAACAAACACTGAGCCACTGGTCCATGTGCTACTGTCAAAGTCAAATTGCCCTATTGGTAATGAAGCACATGGTGATCTCTTTCATAATTAAATCAATCCAAAGTGCACTTCTATGACAATCAACTATGTGTAGTTTCTGTGGTTTCTAAAAAGTAGTTTCTGAGCCTCTAGCAACGCATGCTCCATCCAACATTTTAGTATTTTCCACTCAGCCTCTCAATCCACATCTTTTCGTTGTTTATCTCCAGTTTCCCTCCTTATTTTCCTTTTCACTGTATTTTTATGAGGCACACTCACATATTCCCGGGATACACATGAAATTTGCAGTCAAGTTCAACCATTTTCGACATGTAGTGTCTCCTTGCCAATTCATGCTGCCCCAGTAAATTCACGTTTAATCACGTCTCTCCGTGAACTCCGTATCATATGGTATTCACTCCTCTGAAACCTGCTTTTTTCCCCCCTTGATCCAGCCTAAACTACACGTATCAGACTCACTTGTGTCAAGCTGCACTGACCAGACCTTTCCCAGGATGCACTAGGCTGACCCTTTATCTCCTCTGTCAGTGTGTCTGTATGTCACTGTCCCGACATATACCCTGACTCACCAGGACATGTCTGCTGACTAGCCCAGCAGCAAAAATAGAAACACACCCATCCATTTTGCGGTCTCTCTCTCTGACCCCCGGCCCTCTCTCTTTCTCTCTCTCCCTCCCTCTCTCTCTCTCACACACACACACACACATAAAAGGAGTCTCAATTCTTCTTGCTCTGTTAGGAATGCCGATGGTACACCTGTAAAACCCTTTGATCCACAACATTTTCAGAGCCTGTACCTCCCACTCCATCCATTTGTTGTACTCTGTAAAATAAAGCAATGTCCCTGCAAAAGCATTCCCAATTAATCATGTTATTAATGCGTGTTTCCTTGCCATGCCTGAACGTGTGTGTGTGTTTGTCTGCCTGCGTTTCTCTGTGCACGTGTGAATGAGAAGTTACTGGTGATCAATGTCCACGCTAGTAATTTGGAAACAACAGCAAAGGCGCGGGGTGGTTTGCTTCAGGAAATAAATGAAGAAGAATGGTATGCAGTTGTAAAGGAACTTCATAAAGACTGCTGAACTCCACACTCAACACAAAACCAAGCTGATTTTTATAGTAACAGCTCAAAAAAAAGAACACTTTCAACAGAGGAGTGAACGGCTACGACAACAGATTTTTACTCGGTATGACTTAATGAAGACCTTCTGCTCTTGAGTCTTTCTTGTGCTTCACAGTGGGCGTAGGTAATCCTATTGTTCAAGGTAATTTACCTGACTGTGCACTCTGATGCAGTTTGTAGCAGTGAGATCGAAGCACACTCTGTGCTCACTGTTTGACTGATTAAAAGCAATAGGATAGAGCAACAAAGGCAGCTGACCACACACTTGTAACGCAAATGTGGTGTTGTGTTGCATGCTAATGAGACACACTGAACTTCAGCGAGCTGACCGGGGCTCCACTGGGAAACAACGGCAGGCTCAGAGGCAGAAACACTATTGATCTCAAGTTAAGTGTTCTTCAACGTCCTTATGAGATTTAAACTCAGAGCCAAGCTGCAATACACTGCTGGCTACGGTGAGGAAATACTATACGCTGGCAGTTGAAGTAGTGTGTTATTTTTTTTGAGTAGATAAACTGCAGATTTATGATGTGGTTTATGGTCATGTGACTTTAGTGATGGGATTGGTTCTCTCACCGTTTTCTTTCCCTATGGTTTTATTGCTTTGAGGAAAATAATTAGATCTATGCTATGGATTAAAATTCTTCTATTGCACAGACTTCATGGAATTGAAAAATAGAATAACCTGCTATTGAGATAAATGGCTCTCTGATCTCTCTGATCTTTGTTTTATATTCCACATAAGGAGTTTACATTAACAGTGAAATGTACTGCATTTATAAATAAGTCTTTCTGGTGCACCCATTTTGCAAAGTTTAAAGTAAAAAAAAGTCAGTGACTCCATAGTAAAAAGGCTGAAAACAGAAGTGCTGACTTTTAATCAGACAGTAAGGCTACATCACATTTCAGAGAAAACAAGGCTTGGCCTATATATTGCCTACTGTCGTCTCACCACATTGCATTGTGTTAAATGGGAACTTTTAATGAGCCTGATGTCAGCTTATTTGTGCTAATTTGTAATCAGTCTTTTCTATAAAATAAAGCTGAACAGATGAATACATGGATATGTGCACAAATAATATGCCAAGCATGCTGTTGTTCTGCTTTGCTGCAAGTTGAGCAGACACACAACATTTAAATCAGCTGAAGTCACTAAACTAGCGTCCTGTTTTCACGAGGTACTGATTCAGCAGCACATATAAATCATTTGTTCTATTATGGACCAGCTGATGTGTCTCGATATACTTTAGGTTAAATGTTGTGCTGTCTCACCTAGAGCGCAGCACCTCTTCCAGATCTCTAGGTGCTAATTCCCTCAGTGCGTCAACGGCAAAATTGTTGAGATGTATTATGTGTTAGCATTATGCCAACACATAATGCATTAATGCATTAATACACATTGTGATGAACATGTCTGCAATACTTTCCAGACCAACTTTAAAGAACATCATTATACTCCAGTTATCACAGTGAACGGTAGTGACAACAATATAAAGTGGGGGCACAGTGAAACCTGGTACCTTTGACCATTATTACCTCGTCACCTTCTATTAAATTCAAGGGGGAAATCAATAAACGTTGGTATTTGATTTATCTGGTCTTCCCTAATCACAACAAAATGGCTGGCCTGGAGGCAAGGTTATCTACTCGCTGTAGAGATGTATGTTTGTGCTAGTGTACATGAGATTGCTTGCATTCTTGAGTACGACTGAAGTTAGGAGATGAAACAATCTTTATCTTATGAATATGGATGCTACTAGATTATAGTAGTATGGGAATCAAGGACAAGGCAGACCAGAAGGATGGTGCTTTTGAGACCACAGAAGGATTTTCGACTTCCCTCAAAGTGGTTCTGCATGACTTCTGTTTGAGTCACAAACATGTGACGGTGCTTCATGCAGGCTGCCATGGCAGGTAGAGACTGAGGGTCCCACCTTTCTGTGAAAGATGTCTCATGGGGATGCTCCATTTCTCAGCCTACCCAAAGAAGTCTTTGGTAAAGTTGACTATAGCAACGGTCAAACATGAGATTCAGGAAGAACAATGTCTTTTGCAACAATGGATCAGCTTGCAAAGACACTACGTTGAGGGGAGTTTACTTATCCAGTCCGCACACCCTTTGTGTGCTCAATGCTTATGAGCATATCCAATGGGGTGTGTAGTTGAAGAGTAGCTGCAGGTATACACACAGATCAGCCACAACATTAAAACCAATAAAAGGAGAAGTAAATAATATTGTGACAATGTTCTACTGGGAAACTTTTGGGCTTGGTATTTGTGTAGATGTTACTTAGACATGTTCCAACTATCTAGACCAGACCAGGCACCCCCATCCTATAGCAATCACACCCCTTGATGGCAGCAGCCATCCCCAGCAGGATGCAGCCTGACACAACACAAGGTGTTGACATGGCCTTGCAAGCACTGGAACAAGCCTGATCCACAGAGGACCCTCCCCTCAACCCATAGGACCCAAAGGCCCCTACTAACAACGTGTTGCCAGACACCACAGGACACCCTCAGAAGGCCCATGTCCATTCTCTAATGAGTCATATCTGTTTTAGAGGCACAAGGGAGACCTACACAGTATTAGTCATAATGTTATGCCTGATTGGTGTACAATGCCAAGGCCACTGCAAAGAGCCATTTAGTCTCTCAAGATTCTTTGGAAGAAATTAGAGTGCCAAGTTTGGCAAACTCACCATCTCTACTTTATGTTTGATGATACAGAGTAGTTCAGCTGGCTTCAACATGCTGCGACATAAAACATGCATTTGGTAGTTTGCCATATTGTATGACAACTGAAATAAGGCAGATTCTAAAAGTCAAGAGGCTATGATCCACAGGAAGCTGTGGAATACTGTTGCACAACAGGGTTAAAGAACATCATTATAAACACTGAGTACAGGATGCAAAACTGACTTGGAAGATATATTTGCCAACTGAAGGTGTTTAAGTATTTCCATGTCCTCTTCATAGTTGGGGGTTAGATAAAGGATAAGACTGCAGCTAATTTGTCTGTGTGCCTTGCTGTGAATATCCTGGATGAAACAGCAGCTTCACAATGGTCGTGGTTTTATAATCTCAGGGACATGTGAGTTAACTCAGACAGCAGGAAGAAGCTTGGAGCAACACTTTCACATGGCACGAACAAGTCATTTGGGCATGTGATCAAGATGGCTCTGGTTGCCTCAGCTGTCAAATTAGGATGAGACCCTGGGACTGACCCAAAATGGCACAGAGATGATACATATTCTGGCTTTTGCATTGACTTGAGGACATAACTGAAGAAAGATGGCTGAGGTACTCCACTAAACTATTGAAACGTCAAACCTAGGCAAGCTGCAGAAAACGGATTGTTGCATCAAAGGCTATAATGAATGTTCTTCTAAAGTTTGGTTTTACTCTAAAAAAGCAGTAGTGCGATCTTTTGTCTCTTCACATGAAGGCATGCACTGCATGTAATATGTTTCTTATATATGTTAATATATGTAGTGAGAGCTGTAATTGCACTGGGGTATGAGCGGCGGGCGGCCGTGATATTAGCCACAGTGACTCATGGGAAAATGAGATTAGAGCGGGCCTGTCAGTGAGAGAGCAATGTATTAAACAAGCAAAGGCCCGTAAGTGCTTTATTGAAGCACGCGCAGTGTTTCATCGCAGCTATAATAAAAGTGATAAACGGGGAGATGGAAATAACCCAGACTGGGGCCAAATGATCACTGTGGTCCTTAGTGGAGCACCAATAGCAGCAGCACGCCGCTCTCTCAGCCTGGTCAGGTCTTGCATTAGATTAATTATTGAGAGGGGTTCCATATCAGCTTGGGAAACACCACATCAATAAATGATGGTGTCATTTTAAGCTAGAGGATGGAAATTGCAACGACAGAGCGAATGGTCCTAAAAGGTTACTGTGTCTGGTAACAGCGGCGTTCAGCAATGTTTTGTTTTCGTCCGTATTTCCACACAGCTCTAAGCTCCTGGGTAGCAGGTGATCGAGTGGAAGTGGAATGGTTCATAGTGATGTTAAACATAGCCTGGTTCTCCGGGGCTCAAACTCACAGTATTCAACTGCTTCATCTTTATGTTGATTTTTACTGTAAAGCTGCTGCCTCCAAGGCTGCAAGTACTGACGCATGTAAATGGCTTATTATAATCTTATGATATGGTAATGGGAACTTTCCATACTCTGGAGAACAGACGTGGATGTGAACGACTGCAGTGGATGTTCTTGTCAGTCAGAAGCTGTGTGGTATTAGAAGATTTGCGTTCAACGTGAATTTCGCTTTCAATCTAAAGGACGGAATATATTAGCATTTCAATACCATCCAGTCAGTCAGCTTTGTTTTGAACATATTTTGTCGTACTTCAAAGTAATAAATGGCAACCCAATAGTGATGTAGTTATACAGTATTGTTCAATGGTATACATTTTTTATATTCTTAGGGAAATGGCCTCTTGAAAAACAGAAACTGAAAGGATTTCTAAGCACCCAGCGACCCAAAAAGAGGACCAGAGGTTTGTATTTTATTTTTCAGTACCACAATTAAGAAGGACATGGAGTTAATCTTTGAATGATCAACACCACCTCACTGTAACTCTTCTAAATATATATGGCTGTATGAATAAAACCATACTCAGAGAGGTAAGTCTACTGAATGGTAATGACTCACACTACTGCTTGCGGCTCACTCCTTTCCAAGTATTTCACCCAAACTGCATGAGACTGCGTCGTTGTTTGTCTGTGCAGCCATTACTTTACATTTGGTTGTAAACTGGTGATTCATTTTTGCTGCGCCGCACAGTGACGGTTATTTAAAGAAACAAACAGCGTGTGTGAAATAATGTGTTTGCGCTCCCACAGTGTTACTGCTTAACGTTTTATGCTTTCACGTTTTACTATAATGTGATGTATTCTTACAAGACCTGCTTTTACATTTCAGTAAAGCATTTTCTATGTTTGTGATTCTAGTAATTTACAGCCTGAAATAACATTTGACCATGCGCACCAGGCTTGTTGACAGTTTATTAAATGAACATTTTGACAGGAGTACAATAGCCTTCAGTATGAAGTTCAACAAGAAGTGCTAGCTTAGCTTAGCATAAAAACCTGGCTCTCTTTAAAGTTCAACAACAAAACAGATATGGTTACAAAACAATTGCTTTTCCATATGAAAGCACAAAAGCTGCATTTTATGCATCATCTCTTAGTAAGTGTGGAGTTGTGCCATGAGGAGTCAGTGTAGATTTATGTAGAGTGGTGACAGATTTCCACTTTACATTCTGACTGTGTGTGTATAAACATAAAATAATAAAATACATAAAATATGTGTGGGCGGCACATTGGTGAGGTGGTTAGCACTGATGCCTCACAGCGAGAAGGTCCCAGGTTTGAATCCATGGGCCTTTCTGTGTGGAGTTCTGACTGTATTATAAACATGGATCAACCTTCCATGATGTCACCCACATGATTCCTACAGGTTTGAAGCTCAATGTTGGTGGTTGTGACTGTGGCCATCTTGGCAGTGCATGACTCAACCTAAGTCAAAAATGGTCAAAGAGGTACAGCTCGAGTGAAGCTGAGGCAGGCAGGTTATGTCATCTTGACGGTACCTGACTCTAATTCAAAAATGGTTTAGTGAATAGAGCTGAGACAGACATCTGACAGCTAGCAGTCTGCCTAGGCATCCACCTGTCACTCAAAGCAGCCACATCCTTAGGTTGTGGTCAGTGGGCCTGATTATTTTACTTTTGGAGCCAGCCTCAATCGGACATTTTGTACTTCTGTGTTAGTTTTGTTTTTCAGTACCAAGGTTGGCACTAAGTCCATAAGAGCTATTTCTGGAGTCCTGGTTCTGGAAATAAAAATTTAGATTGATTTCCCCCATACACATATGCTTTATGAATCACAACCTGAACCTCTCCTGGTTAACAACTGCATACAAATATCAGGTTCTCTGATAAAACTCTGACCTGTAAGGTGCATTTTGACAAAAAAAACAAAAAAAACAGTCAATGATAAAGCTTAAAATTATCTCAGTGGTTGGAAGGAAATCTTAAACACTTGCTTTTAAATTTGGTGTCAATCATGGTTGAATTCAGCAACTATGTTGTTTTTGTCAACATTGTTTCCACTACAATTGCGGACTCACACCTATTATACACTACTACTAGTCTCTTCTGCATTGTAGACTACAGCTGACTCTCATAGGTGTCTTTTAGAGTGCACTGTACCAAGATAAAGCAACATGATTTTTATTTAAGACACACCATTAACCTATAAACTAAGAAATATGCTTGAGCAGAACACCACTGAGGAACTGAAATTTATCCATGCAGCTAAAATAAAACTCCATTCTTTTTGTTGATAACAATGGTGGCGAGGTACAACCAATAATAATAATGACCCAGATGTCACATTATGCTGCAGATTGTATTTTTCCACACAATATCACAGAGACATTGCTGTTTTAACAAAGTAGATTCTCTGTGTACTGTGTGTTATCAATCTGTGAGACAACGAGATGCATTCATCAAGTAGAGCATGTGTTGACTGGATATTCACTGTAATACATTTCTATTAGTGTATTTTATGTTCACTCTTGCGTCCCTAGTACACCCCTTAGCTGCATAAAGGAAAGACAACAATCTTCTTAAAAAGATGTTCACTGTCAGCAGGCTGTCATCTTATTGGCCCTGAAGTGGCCCAGTGGGACTCAGTGATGTTGGGACAGCATTCACAATCACTGCTCAGTCGTGTAAATCCTTTCTAGTTTAGATAGAGGCTCAGGCTCCTGCGGGCTCCATTACAGAGATACCTCAGTGAAGAAGTGGCCCTTAGAGCAGGAAACCCAGAAGATGTATAGGGGTAACCAAAATCACCACTGCTTAAAAACACTAGGAGAGGCAATAAAAGGCTACATGGAAAAGTAAAGTTAGGACTGAAAGAAAGCACTGATAAAGGACAGGAAAAAAAATAGAAAAAGAAGCCAGCCCACTGAGCACCTGTTCTCTCCGCCCCTCGTTTAAGCATTTAGTACATCATGAACAATGTCTACCACCCTCTACACCACACCATAGTCAGGCAGAGAAGCTCATTCAGTGACAGGCTGCTGTCTATCTATCTGTCTATCTATCTATCTATCTATCTATCTATCTATCTATGATCATACTGATGAGATCATGTGACGTTTTAAAGCACACTAACAAAAAAACTAGGTCACCTGGATCGCTGCTGGCAGTTTGAAACTGTCTCCCGGTCTAAGTTTGACATTGACAGGCAATGTAAAACTGGATATATGACAGTTTTAATGTATTAGCACAGAAAAATGTATCCAGATGTAAAAGTTTTTGCGTAAAAGTGGGATTGGATGGACAGGCATTGCATTTCTTTTGATATATTCACAAATATTTGTCATATTACAAAATAGGAAAAAGTGGTCGAATCAGCTGAGACTACTCTACGTGATGAAGATACCAAAGAGAAGTGGATCGGGGGGAGGGGCTAAAGTGAAAAAAATAATTATCAGATCATATATGTGAAGTTGTGCGGATAGCAACATGGGTATGGTAAACATTTTTTTAAGGGGTACATAAAGGCAAAATCAA
>JASGAT010395952.1:0-14306 GCA_030220025.1 Chelon auratus
CTCTCCTGCTAATGTGGGAACTCAAGACTTAGAGCACATTTACCTCATAGATGGTATTAACACTAATACTCTGAGTAAGGTTGGTTTGCACTGCCAGCAGATGATCAAAATGAAAAGACAAAAATAAATTTTAAACCTATTGAATGGTGAACTACAGCGCCATCAAACCCTTCGCCCTTGTTGCTGTATGTTACATAAATCTTGTACAACCTTCTGCGGATGTTTCACTTTAACCTTCACTCTCCTTTCATTACAGAGGTATCAGGATCCTTAGTCACATGCTACGTTTCTCTCTCTTCTGCNNNTTTTTTTTCCTTTCCCCTCCCCATCAAAATCGCCTGACAAGACAAAGAGCTAACAAAAGAGTTGACCGGAGCAGGGTGCTTGTTTGTTTAACGTGCAGCTGTGCGTTGCAGGGAAGGCAGCCGAGTCCTTTCCCAGTGAGTTTCACACGGACGTCCAACATCTGTAAACCCACAGACCTCAGATTAGTGCTTTCAGTTCATTAAATAGCAAGAGAGCCCCGCTCCACTGGCAAATCGCTTCAGCTGCTTTCACATGTTTTAGTCCTGCCTATCTTGAGCACCCATCACTTATCACTACAGGTTGATTGTCTTTGCTGTGTTTTAATCAATCCTATACTACAGGGGTTAAGAGAGGTTTGCTCTTTGGGTCTATGCCTCTGAAAGGCCTGTTTACAAGCCACTTGGAGAAAGGTCAGCCTGTGACTAATGGCTTCCGTTTTCCTCTCGCCTATCGGAGACGGCGGTTATCTCTCCAGTGCATTGTGGGGAAGTGCCTGTTGCCTTCAGCACGTCTCTCAAAGTGTCCATCAGGCCAACTTTCCTGATGGCCTATTGTTGTTTTACGATAACAGTTTCCAAAACTGTCTGTCTGTGCTCCGTCAGCGGCGAAATCTAACATCAATTATAGAACTTTTATTTTTTATTTTTTGTAACATATACTATAAACTGCTCCCCAGATAGTTTAATTTTGACGGCTAATGTGAGCATAAAGCAGCTATTCTTGTCGCAGAGAAATAAAACTGGAAGTCTGATCCAGTCAGTCCGTCCTAACGTGCTTGGTAAAATAAGAAAAAAAGATGCGAACATTTGAAACCAGGGCAGACAAACAGCGCAGCCTGACCTTTAAAATATCAACACCGTTCAGCCATACCACCTGCAGTCGAAGGTCAGCGTGCCTGTCTGCATACTTATGGCATAGAAACCATAACAAAGCGTCACTCTAACCACTTGGATTTGTTGAAATCTCACTCAGAAAAAGCGCAGCAGACTGTCCGCGGTGTCTGGCACAAAAGGGAAAAGCCTTTCTTCCGATAGAAAAGTCAGTCAGATTCCAGACTCTAGTGTCTCAACGGCGTGGCTCTTTACTGGGTCACAAAACACATGTGACCCTTACATCAGCTCCACCCTGTTTCAACAGTTTTGACATATCCCAAGTGGACTTTCAAGGCTGGGAGAGAAGTTAGGTTTGCACGTTTTTGTAGCCAAATCAGTTTCTTTAATCAGCAGATTTAATTTGGGGGAAAAAATATTTTGTGTTCCACTGATTGGATTCTGTAGTAATTTAGTGTTTGAAGTCCGTTTTCCCCCTCACAGAAGTTCCGTCCCAGCCCTTCACGCTGCGACCATAAAATAAACCGCTCCGCGTGCTGCAGAGTCACCGAGTTCTTCCTCCGAGTGGAGCACAAAGAATGCTTGGTGTGAACAAACAGAGGCCATCTATAATGTTACTTCCCATCTGGCTATAGGTGTACACCAACACTGGCTTCACCCCGTTCCTCTCCCTCCCCTCTCAGCATCACCCCCTCCAGATTACAGATCACATGTCCTGTCACACAGTAGTCGGAGGAGGAGGAGGAGGAGGAGGAGCGGATAAGCCAAACACTGTGACGACTTGTGGCAGAAAATACCAACTCTTCCTGACTTTTCTACCGCCAAGCCAGACATTTCTTCATCTGTTTTTGAACATAAAAGCACGATCATGCAGGGGTTTGGGGTTGTGTTCTCTGGGGGAAACCATTGTGTAGGGTTTGGTTCACATAGCTTTACTTTAAAGATTTCCACCATCCTTCCGCTGAGCTATACAATAAATCGCAGGGGCCTCGTTCTGAACCGAGCTTCGACAGGAACTCCTGGTGGGGTGACTTGAAAAACAGCAATTCTTTGTGTTATCCTCAAAGACAGAAATGTATTTCCTCCTACACAGTACATAGGCCTTTGGAGCTTCCTCTGTGCGCCGCCTTTTTACGGCGAACGGTTTGACTACATTAGATTTACAGAAATATCATTTGAATCAGTCCAGTCAAACATTCATAGGTGTCATTTAGGTAGCTAAACTCAATTCTTATCAGAATATGGACAGAAAAAATTCTTCTGCACGCAACTGGATAGTCCTACAACCAATCAGAGACATTTTGTTGTGAACAAATTCAACTCCATGGCGCTCAAATGATGTGTATAACTACACCTCTGTCCATCACTGCATAAAGGGCACCCAAACGCAGCAGATCTTGTCCTTTCCCTTGACCCCAGACGAGCATCCGCCTGAAAACTTCCAGACTTCTCAATCACTGCTCACATTTGAGATTAGATTTTTATTTTTTTTGTAATCCCAATGATTTTTGAAAAATAAAATTCAAATCAATTGATTGTTAAGCGGATCAGAAGAAGATCCGTGGAAGAGTCTATTGCCCCATGTTCTCATAGTGGCTTTGCGTGGTGTCAAGAATGATCGGAAGGTTTGATTCCCAGCTGGCGAACAAATTACACAACGCCCCGGGAAGTTGGATCAACAGCCTGAGAAGTTTTGGTATATGTCTTGCCAAGTTGTTAACGTCACAGACAAGGAAATATGAACAACATACGGCCAGTAAAACGAATCCAAACTTGACGAATGACACAGTTTTCTCACCTGGACAATCTGCACATCCAACACTCACAAATACCCGTTACTGCACATTTGAGCAAAGTATTTGTCTAATTATCTTGCACATGGCCAAAATGAACCATGAGTCCCGGCGCGGTTGACACGCTTCCTTTGCTCTTAATTGTTGTGCAGTTGAATAAACCCAGGTCATAAAAGCAAAATCCAACTAAGGAAATGAGACCATCACATGAGCATGTGAATGTCTGTATAATCTCATGCAACCAGTCTTCGAAATGTGCACTGTATATGCAAAAGGCTGCACTGATTATGCTGGATTCTTTTGGAAATGAATCACTTTAAGCAAGGATTTGTTGTATGTGAAGTCAAATAAACTGCTAACTTTAAAGGTTTTGGAGTTGCTTCAGTCCAGATGTCTGACATCTCTGATCCAAAACGGTGTCCCTGCCTCTCTGAGCATTCTGAGCAGATGATGGAAGAGCTTGGCCTGTGCGAACAGACGACGCTCGGCTTTCACAACACTTGGACTCGCTGGTGAAATCAGAATTTGCTCTTTGGTATAACTGGATGACAAGGTTCAGCGGAAAAGAAATCTTGTCGCGCGGCAACTGGGCTCCCCCACGGCTCTAGTGAGGCCTCCGTGCAGACACGGTTCTGCTGGGCCGTTCGGTTGCCCCGGAGACCGATCTTGTGTGAGCTTGGGCCTCATATATGTCCTGTGGAGAAATAATACTGAGGTTTTTTCTTTTTTTTAGTGAATGCGGAGGGATGTGCTTAGCAGAAGCTCTCCTTGAACAAAAAGCAGGTGGAGGTTGACCTCAAGGCCGCCCCCACCCTCTACCAGAAATCTGAGTCGATAAAAACACCGAACGGGAGTGGGATTTGTGCCGTTGCTCCTTCTGTTTTTACTTCCTGAAACCAAAACCACCGAGACTCAACAACAAGCCACACTGAGAGAACTGGTGTAAAGTTGTGCGAAGCTGTAGAAGTCGCAACTTGTGACTTCGCTTTTGGGGTCAAACGTCTAATTGGACAAGTATAATAAATAACACGAAGCACAAAACGTATCCAGACACTTAGAAGTAGGTCTTGATTTATTTTTTTTTTAGATATAATCTCGACATCTCTGCTAAATTCACCTCCTTAATTCAGACATGAAAGAAACAAAAACAAATAGCCTTTCGCTTTTGAAGACTCTTTCCAGTTCGTCTTATCTTCCCATTTCTTCAGAAGTTATAGTAAACAGGAACAATTTTGCCCCAGATTGCTCTCTGCTTTGCAGATTGTTGTGACTGAAGTCTTTCTGGCCTAGACACTACAAATCATTCTTACACATCACACATCCTTCAGTGTCGTCTAGCATTCCCCAGCATCCCTGCATTAAAGAACGAGGGATGCAGTTCCTCTTCAGCTGTAGCAGGTCTCCCATCACTGGAAAACATGTTAGATGTGCTTCGGTCCGCAAATGAAAGTAAAATTAATTATAGAATCGAGGCTCATACATCATGTATCTTTAGCCCTGTCCGAACATGAAAGGTGTTTGCATTAGACGGAGTTAAGGTTGAGGACAAGCAGAGGAAGGGTGTCAACGCCTCAGCTCAAGTGGAGCTTTCCAGATGTTATGCTAAGGATGTGAGTTCATTCTTCTAAAGTCCGAGACGACCCCTCTCAACGCAAAACAACTCCGGGGTCGGCAGCGTGTTTGTCTGTCAGGCATGAGAACGCTGGACACGCCGAAACATATGCAGACGTGCACTTTAAGGAAGACACCGCGCGTGCCACACTATTGCTGTGCTCTCTTGTCGTCACATAACAATAGACATCCGAGCTTGGGGAAAACAATACCACAGAGCGTCACTCGCCCCTGTGTTTCTCCTGTGGTCGCCTTTGTTTTTCCTCTCAATCCTCTGCCTGTTCACTCTCAGCGGCCTCCTCACTATCTTTCTCCTTCCTCAACCGCTTCCTAGTTGCAGTCAGAAACCACTCCGCTGGTGTAAGGGTTACCCCCGTCCACTGTGGGCAGCTGAGGGAGATCAGGGCCTTTCCTCTCCAGTGGAATACCTCCCTTTCTATCCTGTTTTGGCCGCAGGCTGCCCATGCGGTGTTATTTCAGATGGTCCGAGGGAGCGTCTGCCTCATTGCACACCGCTCATGTTCACGGTTGCTGTTATTTAACACTGCAAAGCACCTGATTCAAACACTGACGCTACCTGGAGAATGTGACTCTTATTTTGTTCGCCCGTTTTGAAGTTCAATAATTAAGAAAAGCCGATGTCCGAGATAAAACGGGGAGGTGGAGCTCTGCCCCACACCCTGCTGGTGTCCAAACACAGTGACGTGGACGCCTGTGGATGCACCTGTAAGTCAATCCGCAGCAGATGTGATCTCTTCTCTCCAGCGGTAAAATTCTGTTTTTAGAGCACGTTTATAATGTGCAACAGCAGCTTGGGGAGAAGATTAAAAAGAGATCTTCTTCTGGCTAAAGAGGCTGATTAGCCTGGCATTAAGTGATCTGCAAAGTAATATAGAGTCATCTAGCAGTGCATGAGGTGCAAGTACTGCACTCTAATAAAATGGTTTCTGCAATAAACCTTTAATTTATTGTGTTAATATGTTCGATTTTTATGCATCAGGGTGGTTTTAGTGCACGTTTGGTTGTTTTAAGACGAAATCATTTCAAAAATGGTCCATAGTCCAGCCATTTTTCTTCATATTGAATGTATTCTGTTAGTCCAGATTGTGTGTCCAGTAAATCTGAACCATTTTCAGATTTTCCTATCATTATAGTTTCTGTCAACAACAACATTGCTGTTAGATGCTATAAATGCCAGTGGCACCTTCACCGTACCTTGCAGAATCCCAGAGGCCCGAACAGATCTCCTATGCCGGGACATTACCTGGCCCCAAGTTACATGTGTGTCACTTAAAGTTAAGGGTAATTAAAAACAATAAAGTTCAATTAAAGTCAAAACATGAACCAGATTTGCAAGGAACCATGGGATTAGTTGTAATTTAATGGAACAACTTCCCTGATAAAATTGTGTGCAAACAAAACTGAGTTCTCCAGAGGCCCTTGGAGGTCTGGGGCCTCCAGAGTAGTTGCTAAATTTGGTGATCCTGCACTGGCAAGATAAGTAGTGTTTTAGTGTCGCGTTATTTCGTGGAGGACCAGGTCGATTACATTCTTCTTTACGAGTACGGTACGAGTGAACAAATGGCTCCTCATTGTACAAATGAAAGAAATTAAAAACATTTCCACTGACACACTAACACAGCTCCAGCATGTTGACCTTTGCCCGCTGTCCGCTGTGATACTTTCATTCACTTGGCGTCCACCCAGGGGTTCAAACACTGTACGTCCTCAACTGCTGCCAGTTCTATTGTCCGGCCAGAGGGGAACAAGAACGCTGGCCCAGAGTTCCACCTGGTTCAGCTGTTTTGGCCATTAGGTCCAATCAGTACTATCGTCTCAACTTTCCTGTCATGGGAAAGTGGACGTCGCCTCTCGAACAATCTCCCCAACATGCACACACACACACAAAAAAAAACACACACACACAAACTTGACCAGCAGCCAAAGGGTGGGGACGTCTGTGGGGACGGCCCATAACGCTTTTAGTTCTTCATCTCAGCTGCCAGTACATGTGCAATGGGAAATGTTCAGCCTCCCAAAAAGGAAGGGGGGGCTACATTTCCCTGCTGACCTCTCTGCGTGAGACTCTCAATACTTCTAAAAAAGAGTTTACATTCCTCAAAGGGTCCCTGCCAGCATGCATCTTAAATCATCAGGATGGCAGGAGGGTTTGCATCTTGACCTTTACATATGCTTTTGCTTTTCCGACCAAAACAATGAGGCATAAAAAGAACCGAAGAGGCGGGAAAAGGCCACTGCACGTGGATTAATTACATTGTTATCCAGTAATCACGGGAATAAACCATTGAAGTCAGGCACTCAGACTCACAGATTAGGTAGTATGTTCCCATTAGAGCTTTTTTTTTGTACATTCCTCAGCATGCTCTAGTGATTGGAATGCTTTCAAGAATGGCCTAATTCAATCTGAACGGACACCGTTAATAGAGGGCACTCAAAGTCACTCACTGATGTGTGTGTGTGTTTCTTGTGTTTTTTTTCTTTCAACAAAAACTCAAAGAAAAAAAAATTAAATAAATCATTTTGACAAATTCATTTTTATTCAAATCACCAAAACAAATCCAAATGGAACCAAATGTTGGAGAACAGAGGCACAGAAATTAGATTTTTTTTTTTTTTTTTGGCAACACAGTGAGGATAAGGAATAAAGAACACGCCTATTACTTCTTCAGTTTAGTATCAACGCTCATTGAACTGAGCCTGTCATCCGGCAATGCATTTAGAAAATAAACGCCATCACGCCTCCTTTACGTACGTCCTCACGGCGACCACTTCTCCCATTATGCATTTCTGTGGGGAGAGGCAGAGATGAGGCAGGTTAGTGCTTCCTTAGCACACTTTAGAAGACGTCTTGTTATATAAATCCCTACTTTTGGGATGTTTGTCATTTCAGTGCCGAGTAGTTTAACATTTCCTGTAGTATAACTCTTCATATTTTCATAAACACATTAATGAACATATGTAGTGCACTCATTACAAGCTAACAAATCGTATGTGAAGAGATATTTAAATGGAAAAAGAAGATTATTTTAATCTGCACAAAGGAATTTGGAGGTAAATACTAAACTCAAAGAAACAGATACTTACAGCTACCAGCTTCCCATCTGAGATCTCCCTCTCGATATTCGTTTCTTTGCCATCCCAGCTCTGTTTCTGCACAAGTTTGCCATTCTCCAGAGACACCACGGTCTGCAGAGGACAGAGACAAGGCGTTAGTCCCAGCACTGTGATTTTTTATTTTTTTAATTAATTTCTTTTTCTCTCAGCTCTTCAGACCACACTAACCCTTGTCTTCCTATCGTCTGCGGTCGTCTCCTCGAAGGGCTCGTTGAGCTTGAACTTGATTTCAGTGGTTTTGAAAGTGCTCTGAGACTTCAGGCATACAGTCCCATCGTCGTCCACGCTCACTATTAAATTAGGCTTGGTCCGGTTCCCCACCTGCCGGGTTGCAAATCCAACACCTGCAGAGTAGGAAGGCAGGGACATTAAAAAACAAAACAAAAAAAACATCAAATTTAAAATCATGTGCACATTTGTGTAGTTAAAATATTAAAATATTTCAAGGGCAAACTTAAAGTTAGTTATCAAATAAATCTTTCAAAGCACCTTCTGACTGTTTCTGTGTTATATTGGAACTACTATTCACATAACAAAGCATATATAAACTTTAGGCCAGTTTCAAAAAGCATGGATAACATTATAAACATTTTAAAAATCAACCTGCAGGCTTTTTACCAGACACACTCTCTTACCAATTGCTTTCATGTAGTCATCAAAATTGTCACTGGAAACCATCTTCCATGTCCCAACAAACTGCTCAACCATTTTTGCAGCCTACCGATGTGATATCCTCAACAACAAGCTGTGCAGTGACTCTGAGTCAACCCTCTGTCAGTGTGGGAAACACGCTCCGAGCGTTTTTAAAGGGCCAGTCCGTTTTTTTTGGCAGCGGTAGGAACCAATCACGGTCTGCCACGTCACATAATAGAACGTTCGAAATCCCGCCTCTAGCCCGCCCAGCTACTAGCATCTTTCACAAACTAGCATTTCCAGACTCTTTTAAATGAATGTTTAACCCATAAAACAATAAAACCTTTTTTTTTTTGCTTCTAATCTAAATAGGAATTCATCAATTTTCTTGACATTTAGCTTTTTATGTTAACCAAGATAAACAATAATTGTTTCGTTAACATTTAAAATCAAGTGATTCTTCAGCTCCATAGGGGGTGTAGCAGGTTGATACTAATCAACATTTATCATTATTTATCAATATTTTTGGTCACTAAAAGCTTTATTAAGGTTTCTAAATAACAAATCTTCTATATTAGTTGCATATAGTTTTATTTATATATTTTTTAAAACTATCTTACATCTATTTTTATGTGCATTTGAGCTACTGTGACCAAGCAATTTCCCTATGACCCATTAAATTGCTTTTTAGTTAAATCTAAATGTATTAGCATTTAATTATTCGTGCATAACTAGCATTTTAAACTGTTCTAATACAAGACATGCTAAACACAGACTGTTAAGACATTTTGGGGATGCTTTTTAACTCCTTTTAAAACATAAATAATACAAAACCAGCTGTTACTGTTTAAAGATTTACAAAGAGTATCTCATTAAGAACAGGTATGCTTGTCACTTTAATGGAATATTTTTTATTTAACTCAGAAGATGAATGTTAAACTCCATCTTAACAGGAAAGATGATGAAAAAAAACCAACGATATTTAGTATGTGAAAATTGGATGTGGATGTCAGTGAAAAAAACATTAAATTACGGATGCTAGTGGGACAGAGGGTAACAGAGGAGGCAGGATTTCAGTGACCGGGTGAAAGGTTTTTTCCTGCATCCATTACTCTGTGCCAAATTACATTTCAGCCTGCTGTGTCAAAGGTTGGAGCTTGCATAATGTTCCCTCAAACACTGGAATGGTCTCTTTATCAGGAATATGTCACATTATGCAAGGGCACACTCTGACCCCGTACTGATCACAGCAGATTTTCTTTTAGCAGTTAAAGCATTTTAATTGACCTCTTCAATGTGGAGCATATAAGAGTAGCTGAGGGAGTAGCTCATGTCAAAACGATTTAAGCGACACGCATGCTCAGTGAAATAAATTTATTGTACACGTCCAAGAATATACACACAGATAAATACAAACAGATTCAATAGCAGACAGGAACAGGATCATTTTTTCGATGCAGCTTTTGTCTGTGGGTCCTTGGCTTTGCAGCGTAACTGAAACGCGTTCAGCATCTCAGCGCTGGTCAACTTTGCTCCCTTCATCAGCAGCCTCTCTCCATCCACTGTGGTAAACAAAGACACAGTGAGGTGACTCATGACGCAGTGTTTAAGGAGTACAGTGTGTAAACTGTTCAAAAGATAACTCAGAGCAAAAGTCAAGTCACACACAATGGGGTTCACTGGTTCATTGTTCTGCTGACCTATGGGAGACGTCTTTTACCTCTGGCCAACGCTTGACTCACTGTGGGCGAGTGACGCTGACACACATCAGTATGAAATTCCAAGAGTGGGTCATGTGGTCTTGAGTCAAACATGACATGGCGCTGTGCTGCATTTACACAGCCTCGCATAATTTAGTCACCTTAACTAAGACACACCTAAAACAATCATTGCTGTGTCACAACCATTGCTGTGGGGGATCTTATGTTGTAGTCATTTTACCTTGCAGAACACAGGAGATGCTGGACTACCGCTGTGTGACTTTTGGGGTTTTAACACATTAATTCAGATCTCAACCAACGTGGTAGTGATACATCAGCAACTGTTCTGTTCTGCGAGGTAAATTTGCTGTTTTTTTCAGTGAAGTCTGGTGTCTTAGAAGAGCGCATAGATCAATATAACAGCTTCAGTTCCCTTTTGATAAAACCCTTGTTTAAGCGCTTCTTGTTTTAGGAAGGGAAAGTACATTTTGCTACTGCCACTACAGTTCATCGCTGGTGATTCTCTGACCACCATCTACTGTTGCAATACTTCTATCTACTTTAAAAGGGTAAAGTTCAAAGAAACAGGCACACTTCTTCATGATGAATATATAATTAAAAGGTCTGCTTCTTAAACTGCTACAGATACCACCCCTTTTCCATGTGATTACTTTAAAGAGTGCGGATATTATCTCAGACAAAGTTTAGAAAAAATGCACCCCCTCAGTTTTCATGCTCAACTCCTGGATGCCTATGGGATAATGCTTATGTTATTTGAGCCCATGGACGCTCAACAACAGAGCCGAGATAGTCTCATATTGCTATTTGACATAAGACAAGTCCAAGTACATAAAAAAAGGTTTGTCTTAAGGCATGTTTTAGTTTCTGACTTGAGGCTTCTTCTGTATGATGTCTCTGTGATTACTAATGTAATATTTTTTTTTCACTTCAATTCACTAAACCTCCTTTAAAACTATATGGAGCCTTTCTTGGAGGACTGACTCCCACTTTGAAAGCTTCTGCGACAACGGGCGAACGACAACAACTATCTTACATAAATTAAGAAAATAGCCGAGGACTAAACCGCACATAATCACATTGTCACTACAGTTTACCATCTGCTCCCACACCTTTGACAGTGTTCAGATCACTCTTACCATAAGTAATATCCACTAGAGGCTCGGACTTGTCGTGTTTCACCGTGGGTATCACCTCGCAGTTCATGTTGGTAGATCGGACCTTCTCTGAGGCCACTATGGCCAGAAACTCACTGCGGGCCGAAAAAAGAAGCACGTTTCAAACTGATTAAATTACAGAGGTGACAGGCAGTAAGTACATTTGCTGATGCTGTTGTGTATTTCTTTTACTGCTAAATTTAATTCAGACATTAAATGTGAGTTAGACCTCTATCAGTAGCTGCCACATGGGAAAAAAGTAAACCTTTTATTTATTTGAGGTATTATATTGGGTACTGGTTGAGGAAAGGATCTGAATTGTTCTCCCTCTATTGCATTTCAGATAATATGATACAATGACTGCTCACATTAAACAGATTAAAATAAACCTTTATTGTCCATTGCAGAGTACTGAGACAATAAAATGTAATAGTTTAGCATATAACTAGAAGTGCTCTAAGCAGCAATGTGCATATGCAGAGAGCTATATAAATAATAATTAGGCATACACAGTGTTCAGCCACAGTTTTATTGCTGTGGATAAACACTGTATATAAGCCACCAAAGTTCAGACAAGTTCAAGCACAAGTTCCTTGCATCACAAGTAAAGTGACACACATGCACTCAGCCATCCACGTGAAGTAAGAGAAAACGCGACACATCAGACCAGACCAGCTTCTTCCAGAGCTCATGCTCACTGCAGGCACTCTGCATTGGACAGAGGCCGGCACGGGCACCTCGACTGATCTGCCGGTATACGCAGCCGCATACAAAACAAACTGTGATGCACTGCGGGTTATGACACCTTTCTATCAGAACCAGCACTTCCTTCCTTGGACTGCTTTATTTTATTTATTTTTTTTAAAGGTACTGACCACTGCAGACCAGTGACACCCCACGAGAGCTGCAGTTTTAGAGCTGCAGTTTTGGAGACGCAATGAGCCAGCCTTCTACCCACAACATGTGACCTTTGTCAACACCACTCAAATTGTTTTACTTGTCAATTTCTCCTGCTTCTAACATCAGCTTTGTGGAATGAAAAGGTTCACCTGATGCCTGATATATCAGACCCACTGACAGGCGCCACAATCAGAAGATACTGACTAGCTGGTCATGAAGTTACGCCTGATCAGTGTACATGTAAATATGTAGAAATAATCAATATACACAGAATAGTATAAGGACCACTGTTTTTACTCAGTTTTAAATCATGTTTTCAGTTTGCATTGTCTTACCAACAAAACAAGTACACATAGATAGGTGTCCAGTAGCATCATTACACAGAGACAGGAGGAATTACAGTCAGCGAAGAGGGTAAAAAAATCACTTATATGTTTGACTCATAGTTTATTATTCTTACTGGTGATAAATTTAGTTAATAAATTAATAATTCAGGATAGCACAGGTTAGCTCAATGTTAACCTGAGTGGTCTCGTTAGCCACAACACTACTAGCTTAAACTACTTTTACCAACCTAATTACAGTTTATGTTAAACATTTCATACCCCAAATTAAATTATTTTAGACTAAACTTCAGATAAAACACATCTTATAGTGTGAGCATAGCATAAAACACTTGTTCAAGGGTGAACCTATCTTCTTGCGGTGGCTGCCGGTAGGAGACACTCTCTAACTACGGCTTTTATCCACAGTCCAGCGAGACAAAACCTTTGTCCCACGCAGCAGCGCCGCTAAACTCGCATTTCTTACCGTGTGGAGCGGACATTTGACTCAAAGGGACAAAACTGCACCGCTATTTTCTTCACAGCCTTCAACACGACGGTAGCCTTACTGGGAGCCGCCATCTTTTCTGTTTGGTGACCTCTGACCTCGCCGGAAGTGGGAGGTGACCCATTTGATCCACTAGAGGGCGCCAAAGGATAAAGAACCCACGAGTGTTAGTGTGCCTGCTGGGAAACATGAAAAATATAATTTAAAAACATAAATAAAAATGTATTATATAAAAAGTCACCAACAGACAAATATGATAAGTAGGCAGTTTATTTTTATTGAAGAGGTTATAACAGACATATTTAATACATGAATATAATGTTATGCAGTTATCATTATAATCATTAAAATCACTGACAACCCTTTATTCACCCTTGCAGCATTTCTTCAGACATCGCCAGTGCTGTCAACTGACTTTTTGTATGCTAATTATAAGACGTTGCTGTTACTATATCAGAGCTACTGCAGGTTTAACAAAATAGCAGCATATGTAATAATTTAATAACCACATCATAATTAGCGTAGCCTTGGTAGACACAGCTAGAGCTGCAGTATGTAAACGGCAGCATCTCGTTCAGGGTGTCAGGCGAAAAGCGACTGTGTCATCTTCCCGCAATAACCAGCGGCAAGTCAAGGGACCAAATTATGTTAGAGGACGAGTTGGGGGGAGGAGGTCTGTTAGGAACTAAGTCAATAAAGGAGGTGCCGCTCTCCAAACAGACAATCAAACAGGCGCATCTCATAATCAAATAGACGAGGAGGATGGGAAACGGTCTCCTGCTAAGATTACTGAATTCAGCTGGTGAAAAAGGGTCAGAGGGTGCAAAAAAGCTTTGGATCAAGTCAAATTTAATCACTGGATGAAATACATAAGCGTCTTGTGTTAGTGGAGGAGTCAGCCCCGTCAAATCAAAACAAGCATTTTGAATTATCACGTGTGACCGTGTTATCTTCTCAATAAGCTGACGATTACTCTTTAGTGTTCAGATTTCTCTCTCTCTCTCTCTCTCTCTGTAAATGACATGTTTTGAAAAGAGAGGAAATACGTTGCATACTAATCACCTTATCTAACCCTTCTGGGCTAAACTCTGCGGCTGCGTTCGCACTTCCTTGACCTCTCTTCTCTATAGCTGGGTATTTATAGGCGCACTGTTTTCAGGACCGTGCAAAGCCCAAATGTGTTATCAGATCTGAACACCCAAGCCTGTACAATTTATCCTAAGTTTAACAGGCCTCCAGTCTCTTTCCTGAACGACACGCCGACCCGGCCTGTGACAGTTGGACAGTAGAGGCACAGGGGTCTATATTTAGGCTACTCAGAGACAGAAGCATTTCCTATACACACCCCACACGATCACACCACATACGCACAGCATACTTTATAAGTGGTTG
>JASGAT010395952.1:14514-29807 GCA_030220025.1 Chelon auratus
GTCTAAATTCATCTATCAAGGTCTCTGCCTGAGCACAATAATAAGTTATGAAATGGTCTTAACAGGAAGCAGCGTTGTTTAGGATGTTCTGCCTGTGCCCTCTTTTAAAAACATCAGCACTACGAGTTCGGTTGCTGTGGTTTCTGCCACTTTTGAAGTTACATCCCATACTGGTAACATGGTTAAATGTGTCACAACAATAGCATTCACAGTTTGTGTATCTGAATACAGAATACAGTAGCTGTGGTATTATGAACAAGGCAGCCTGCGCGAGTCCACGCCCCAAAAAGGTTTCTTTTTGGAAATACCAGTAAATTCACTTCCAGACAAAAGGTGTTTCCTCCGGAGAGCGAGGAAGTGGCACTTTAGCATTACTGTAACCATTATGTTCACTCTTCAAGGTGTGCCCCGGGAACTCCTGGCAATCGCGAGGGCGTTTCCAGGAGTATTAATAACACAATATCACACCGTCAGCGACAAAAGAAAAACGAAAGAAAGAATGAAACGGCAGCATGGCGGCGGCTGCGGCTCGTATTTCTCGCCCTGCCTCTGCTTCTCTGCGACCTATCAAATATACATTAACGTGGAACGCATAAATCACAGGATCATAAATCAGTAAGGACATTTTTCTGCAGAGTTCTTCAGGGCAATCTGCTCAGTTGTGAAAATGGAAATTAAACAGGTATTTATCTGAGTAGATGTTGTAAGGTTATTTGCATTTAATTATTAATATGAGCAAGTAGATAAGCCACATTTTGTTTAATTTTTCCCACAATCTACCTTATGTTACATTGGATGTATTAAATTGATAGAGATTAACTCTGACATTTCCCATAATGCCCTGCAGTGCTCATTTATGTAACTATTTGTGTATATGAAGACATAATATGTAGTTCAACCGACAGGAAAAGTGACCTACATCATATGGGTGTGCAGTATCTCACACTGTAAGTAATAAATTGAACATGGGAATGGATGAGCAGCTGCCAAAGACCAGATTAAGTTTGACAACATTTCCCATAATGCCTTATAATCCCCATCCGCGCAGCTATTCGTGGATACGAAGACACAATCTGCAGTTGAGTTGTTTTTTTTAAGAAGTGACACACATCAGCAATTAAAGCTCCAGAGAATCAGCAGAAGCAGGGAGTGACGGCTGACTACATTTCCCATGAATCTGTGCGCGGCTGCTCTCCGCCTCCCGGTCCAGCAGAGAGACTCCTGGCTGGCGGTGCACAGAGCGGAGCAGCAGACTGAAGTGAATGTGAATAGGTCCGCGTCTCTCTGATGTACTGAAATGCGCGCAGGGCTGAAGAAAGAGTCGCATCGCTCCGCGTAGAATCCACAGGCAACAGGACAGATCTTTAATGTAGAAGAAGAGGAAGAAGAAGAAAGAGAAGAAGAAGAAGAAGAAGAAACCCAAGCACTTTCCATGCAGCCAGCCCGCTGAATGCTGATTTCTGAACAGTCCTCTCTTTCTCTGGTGAGTGCCCTCGCTTACATCTTCACATCTGCGCGTAAAAGTTGTTTTCTCGTTTATTTGCTCCGCGGTGTGATTGTGTATACATATATGTGTGCGTGCGCGTTTGTGCGCATCTCCCGCGGGTTGCGCTGGGAAACTTCACTGACAAGCGAAGGAGTTGATACTGCGGCAACCTCAGTGGTGGTCGCGGAGGAGCCCGATTTGAGGAGCGGTGTCAGTGTGGGGCTGACACAAGGACTTGTTGCCCTCCGCAGAGCGCGTTGTGTTTCCTGTTAATGTTAAACAGAGGGAGGCTTTACGCGCTGCACGGACATCGAGTAATCCATTATGACTCATCTTCGTTTGGTCTGGTTTAAAGCCGGCTGAGAGTTTTTTTTTTTTCTTAGTCTCAGGTCCGTTTCCTTTAATCTTTCAGTCTGCTACAGATTCAGTTTCATGCTCCCATGTCACCTCAGCATTCCCACGACATTAGTTGTGATCACCGCCTTGCCAAAACATAATGCACACCAGAGAAAACATGTGCGTTCTAATGCAACAGCCCTGTTCAGTTTCAGAGCGGTGATTCAGCTTTGCATGTATAGGAATATATGTGTATACACCAATCAGCCACAACATTATGACCACTGGCAGGAGAAGTAACTAACATTGACCAATCTTGTGACAGTACAATGTTCTGCTGGGAAACCTTTTTGACCTGCGTGGATGAAACTTAGACGTGTACCACCCATCTAGACTAGACCAGGCACCCCCACCCCCAAAAAACATGAAGAACAGCACAAGGTGTTGACCTGGCCTCCAAATTCACCAGATCCCAAACTAGGTATCTGTGGGATCGTCCACAGAGGCCCCTCCCCTCAAACCATAGTACCCAAAGGCCCCCACTAACATCCTGGGCACCCTCAGGAGGCCCGTGTTCATTCTCTAATGAGTCACAACAGTTTTGGAGGCACAAGGGAGACCTACACAATATTAGGAAGGTGGTCATAATATTACGCCTGATATCGGTGTATGTATGCATCACTTTTCACCAGCTAACGAACTGGCATCTCATAATAGCCTTTATACGCCTTCTTGTTCGTCTCAGAATGTTTTTCCTGGATATTTTTTTTATTTTTGCCATGTGATCGCCTCTTCCGAGGGTCGCTCATGGGAAACTAGCCGATCTTCAAAACCACAAGATACGCCCGCACTTGTTATTCAGATACAGATCTGCTTCGGCGGCTTTGGTCCCCGCCGTGCACTCACGCACAAATGTGGATGTGTCATGCGCGTGGATGTTGCACTCCCCTCTGGACATCCTCAGACTCTCATAAACAGAGCAGGACTGTTATTTTAAAATGCGTTCGTTTTCACAAGTATACCTAATAAACTTGCCACAGACTGTGTTTGGGTTTTTTTTTTGGTTTTTTTAAAGCTGCCTTTTTTCACACAGAATTCTTATTTTTTATTAATGCCGTCGTTCCAAATGAACATCAGTGGTTTTAGTCGCATCCGTGCGCTCATGCGCAAACACACACATCACACTATGTATATGTAGATGGTCATGTGTGTGGATGTTGCAGACCCTCTGGACATCCTCAGACTTTTATAAACAGCCGTCCTTATTGACACTGACACGTACAGCCTCCCTCTTATCTAGCTTCAAGCTGGCACGCATGAACAATCAGGCATACTGTATGTACCACGCAGACGGGGCAGAAGCGCAACCGCCGTGCTACAACCATCCTCCTCTGTAATCGTGAATAGCAATTTCCTCTGCGCTCACCTGCCAAATAAATAAACATCCCCTTTCACACTCTGTCAGTTCTCCTCCAGTTCTCTCTTTTCTCCCCCATTTCTCTTTTACTCTCTCTAACACACACACACACAAACGGGCAAACAGAGTCGAATGCCACCAACAGAAAACTCCCCCCTCCTCCAGTTGATGTTGTTGAATATGTTGGCAGAGCATTTACCCAGCAGCAGCAGCAGTCTGGCTTTCACAGAAGTTGACATTCACTTCGGCAAACACAATTTGCCCTTTGTTTTAGCTTCCCTTTGCATTCGCTGCACTTCCTTGTCTTACCGCTAAACACTGATAGATTGATTTTGGAAATGGAAATGCCGTGGAGGTAAATGAATACCTCCACGGCAAAGCTAGTTAACAGCAGTGTGTTGAATCCTGGAATGCTCTCTGTCATTATATTAAGCTTTATAGAAAGTAGCTGGCAGGCTTTGTGTGCCTTTAACATGCACATGTCAGGAGGGTCAGGGCAGGAAGTCTATGTTATGGCTAAATCTTAGTCACTCTGTGCAACTGATTGACGAAAGTAAAGGGACAGCAACGTGGCAGATGCTTTGAGGACTATTTTAACTTCAGAGTATTCATAGCGTGCTGCTAATGCAGGAATTTGGGTGCAGACGGGTCCGGGACCGTGCAGCTGTTGTACGTAAGAAGGCGAGATGAGTGAGAAGCAAAAAGGCCAAGACCGAAAGACAAGGACTGAAGGAGAGATCAATGTCTGTGTGGAGTGGAGTATAAATGGCAAATTCACAGTTTAAGGTTAAAGGGGAACTACAGTTTTTTACAACCTGGACGTTATTTCTAACATAAAATACGATAGTTTACTCACCCATATAACTTTTGTACTCGTTCAGGAGATATTTAGATCAGCGCATATCCATATAGTGGGAGTGACTGGGGCATCGAGACGTGGCCTCTACATAATGCATTATCTGCTGCGAAACTCGTTCATTTCGCCAATGTTTTGTTATCGTATGCCAGTGCTATTCCCCGTTGAGCCCAGAGTTACCTGTTGTCATCATCTGGGGTCTGTAGATTGACCTACAGACCCCGGATGATGTCTTCTGACCTGGACAACGTCGCCTCTGAGCCCCGCGCGCACCCGCGACAGTTGGCATGTTTACCTGTAATTTGCTACCACGTCTCGATGCCCTGATGTCACTCTCGCTATATGGATATAGGCTGACCTAGTTATCTCCTGACTGAATGCAAATGACACAAAAGTGATATGGGTGAGTAAACGTCCAGGTTGTAAAAAACAGTAGTTTCCCTTTAAGGTTCCTTTTATTGCACAATAAAATTCAGGTACACTACTCGAAAGAGTACGGAAAAATAACCACAAACTTACACTCTTAGCGCACACATGCAGCTAGCACGTATACAGTACAAGCATCAGACAGCTGCAGTCTAATCTCTCAAATGTGTGACGCAGGCTTCTTTCAGCTAATTATGAACACACAACAGTCACGCAAGTACTACTTGTTTCTACCCAAAGAAGTTTAAGTCCTAGGAACTTTTTTCAAGGAACTAAAATTTTTCTTCAGGCCATTGGTCGTCTGTGTTTCCGCCACAATCTTAGGACCCTCTGAGATTTTGCATATTATTCCACTAATTCTCCACGTAAGTTTTATACATGACGACACAACAGTTTGCCTTCTCCAGTCCAGTTGGTAACGTTTATTCAAAAGACCACACAGCGATACACACACACGATAGCGTCCCATGAAGCGCTGACGACACATGGTGGAGTGTGAAGCCCGTTGTCGCTTCGCAAATGGGTAGGGGGGGTCACTGAGTCAACACTAGAAAAGACACAAGTGGATTCCAAACTCAAATGCTAGTTAGCAAACAGATTTTGTGGAGATTTATACTGTGAGAACTCCACCAATCAGAAAATGTCAGCAAGAACTTCAAGTTTCAATGCTTTTGAGAAGTACTACCCTCCGAACAGTGACTTTTGGTTGAATAATTTACCTGGAACTTAATTTAGACCATGGTTCCTGTGGTCCACTTAGTAGCACCACAGGTTCCTAGTTCCTGAGGAAGGTTTGTAGGTGGAAATGTGGCTGTAGACCAAAAGACACAAAGTAGCTACATTTCTTCTTCTTCTTTTCACTTTTATTTTGGGACACCCAAACATATGATTTAATTGTATTAATTCTGATCTTGGCTTATAAGGGATGCCTGTGAACCAAGTGGGCTTTCATTTCAATGATCACAATTCAAAGAAAAGAGTCATAATGGTCTGCGGTGAAATGACTTTGCAGAAAGTCATTTGCATGACCAAAACTGTTCTGTATTCAGGAGGGGTGAGGCTCAACATCTGCCTGTACTTCTGCACTCATTAAAACCAGTCGTGATGTGTCTGGTCTGTTAGAGAACCTGGCGGTGTTGCGGTGCCGGGCCCCGAAACGATAAACTCTAATCACACTCCGTCTGACTGCTTTGCAAGGAGAGTTTCATCAGACTCTGTCAAGATGTCATTAAGCCGACTGCACACATTTCACAGTTGCTTAGTCTTCAACAAGCAAGAACCTCATCCCTGTCATTGGTAGGCAAACAGCGGAGTGTTTGACTGCGCACCCCACGTTTTACAATTACCCCGCTTGCCGTGTTTGACACCCCTGTCCATCTGAGACACACGCCTCAGGGAACAGGACCAGAGATCGAGTCGGGAGGATGCGTGTGTTGCCGTGGCTACCAAAAAGTAAAACATCCACCTTGCTTTGGACAGAGTAGGAATCTGTTATGAAATTGGGCAATGCTGCTTTTGTTGCCGTCTTTACAGAGAGTATTCGTGCTGTTAGTGATCTGGAACGGAGCAAAATGGATGGGCTTAATGTAATTATTTTCTCCTTAGGTGGAGTTTCTGGTTTTTCTGCTTTGGGGGAATAACAGCATTGAGGCAGATTTGAATTTATTTGTTGTACACAGCGTTCACTCTCTTCTGTGTAACCGCGGCAACGCCACTGAAGCAGTTTGCACATTAACTAACTCGATTTTATTATGTACACAGAAATAACCAAAAAGACCTTGTTCCGAGTTGACCTCTCTGGTACTTCTTCCTCAGCTCAGAGTTGTTTACAGCTTTTCACATTCTGTGTAGGGTTAACTCTAAGAAAGAGGAAACACACGACACCCCTGCGCGAAGTTCGTGGCCTTTTAGCAGGCAACAAACTGCGGTTGAGGGATGCCTCTTTGGGTACACACACCATTTGCTCGCTGCAAATTGTGAAGGAAACACCCATTTGTGCTGCTTTGTAGCTTAAGTGAACTTTCTATTTACTTAGTTTCCATTCCCGCCCTTTCAAATGAAGTCACTCAAAGACCCTAACCGAACTCCACTGCAATGTTTATTTTTTCTTTAGTATTTAAGGGTTTCATTCTCATTATATTTTTGATCTCTCACCGCATGTCGCGATGCTCATTCATCTCGAGTCAGACTATTCACTCATTCACTGCGGCTAAATTAGGGGTGGGTACTGAAACTGTCGCCTGTCCTCTGCTTGTAAAGATTAGAAGGTTCAGAGTGAGAAATGAGATTAGAGAGGGTATTGAGAAAGAGAGAAACCTATTAGGCGCACACAGACAAGGAGGGCAAAAAAACAAAAAAACGAGAGAGCAGTTCTAATAATAAAAAGAGGATATTGATCTGCTGCTTGTGAGTCTGGTTATCGCTGGTGCTTCTCTATGTCTCCTCAACACTATTGACCCTTGTGGGATTGATTTTTCATTTGCTTTCACAGTGTAAAGGGCGCTGGGTATGCTTTTTCCAAATACATTTGTGTGTAGTTATTAGAGCGCCCAAACTGCCCCCTCTTCAGAGGCTAGCACGCAGAGGGTGCACTTGACCGATCTTCAGCAGGTTTTCGGTTTAGAAATGCAAATTCTCTCTGTGAAGCTAAAGGAAGCTGATAATGATTCATTTGATGATTCCCCTTTTTTCACATCGAAGATCATGAAATGCCCCTACAGCAGCAGCTTATTTAAATTGGGGAAACTACCTAATGCTCATCCGGGCTAAAATTTTACCCGAGTTAACCAATGACGGATCAAAGTCCTGAACCGTGTTGTATCTCGTCGTCAGCTAAATGTATCATCCAGTAAAGAAGTAGCTGACGTTTACAGTCTTTTTGGTATTAAACACGCTGTTGGTACAGAATCCGCTGGCTTGAAAACTTTTGCTGCGTCATTTCTTTCAAAGTGAAATTGTGTGTGTACAGTGTGTTTCACTTCTAATTCCTATCCACTGCAAACTGCTGTGAGAAGCCGCTGAACTCATTATGTAAGCATGCCAAACGTAGGAATGCAAAATCTCGTGTGTGTGTGTGTGTGTGTGTGTGTGTGTGTGCGTGCGTTTTTTTTGCAGACGGCTCATCGCCCATTCTTGAAGCTCGACTTGTTTGTCCTGACGTACAGTTTTCTGGAATCCTGCCTGATCATGTCCAGAGACAAACACTGTAACCACGCCAAACACGCAGCAGCAAAACACCTCTCATACTACAGATTACTAAAATACACACTTAAAGATACGAGCCCCTTGTGAATGGGAACAGGCGCATAATTTTAATGCATTTTCCTTCTATTGTCAAACGCCCACAAGTATCCACGCTCGACTGTGCGCCACTTGCACGAATTCTCCTTCACACGTGCGAGACGCGCTGTTGTCAACTCACACCGGCCCTTAGCAATTTTCTTACGGATGCCTCAGCTTGTGTTCGACTGCTCTGTCGCTCTGTGTTTGAGGTGTGCGCCAACCAGACCGGCCTCATCTCTGCGCTGAGGAGAGAAAGAGACGGAGCGAGTAAACACTGTGAATGCAATTAATTGAGACTGCCTGGGAAGAAGCTCCCAAGAGTAGAAGGTAACACAAGCTGTTTTTTGCCCCCTGTTGTTAGGATTCCTGTCAAGGGGAGGGTGGGGAATTTGAAATGATTTGCCTTCTTGCACACTGTCATTTTGTCTGTTCTCAGCAGCCGTATCTCGTCTATCTTGTCAAATTATAACGCCAACAAAATGTCCTAAAAGCGCTACAGTGGAACAGCTACTACGCTCGTTTACCTTACAAACCGATCTCCATGACAACCTTGCCAACTCTATCCGCTCCAGAAGTCTGTGTGATGCAGTTTTTAACCTGGACCTTGATCTTTGTCAAGAAATCACCTTCATACTTCGCGTTCTCACACTTACCTCGTGACGTCTAGCTACGGTACGCAGACAGTGAGCGTTTTATCTGCTGAGGTTTGGAGATCTGGTTCAGATACTGCTGCTGCTGGCCCATAGACTGCAGATGAAGGTTTGAATGTTTTGCCTTTCAAAAGCAAGAAGATGACATCTGAAAAACTCAGTGGTTTCCAGAAAATAAATCCGGATTACTCTGGATAACCAGTCATGAGTACAACCACCAACGTCATGAGTACAGGTTTTGGCTGGAGAGATAGTCATCACTAGAAATAAAGGTATGCTCAGTTGTTTAGACGAGTTCAACGACTCCTAGAAAAGGAGGAATGTATTTGTCTCCGCTGCTTTCTGTTTGGTGTCACAGACGTTTCATATTCCAGAAGACATTTCTCAGACGTCAACTCATGGGCTGGTTTGTTGTTTAAAAAGCTTTGAGGCTGGCGCAGCCTCCAGTTCTACTGGTGTAGTGGAGGTAGTTTTAAGTTTTCCTTTTCCTTTATTGAATTCTTTGATTTTGAGGGCAGCTACCTGCTGTTATTGTTGCCTGTTGCTCTATAAGACGAATGGAGTGAGGCCAAGGACTGGGAGGGGACAAATAACAACATCCTTTCTGCAGCAGTAGCAGCAAGGTTCGTGGGAAGTGTGGTTCTCCTTGTAATTAACACCACAAATGCAACTTTTAACACGCCCGCAAGTGCTATGTGCTGTGTATGGCATAAACAAGTGGTAACCGAATGATTAACAGCATGCTGAGAGTGTGAAGGGGTGAGGTGAGATGAGGTATCAGACAGCAGGCATGGCCGAGTGAACAGAGCGCGTATAGACTGTCCCTTCTCCTTGGTGGAAAGTGCTGCTGATGCAGCAGACGTACCAACACACAGTCACTGCAGGGGTGGGATGCTATAGTGTCGCCTAAGGGGAGGATCTTCATCTTACACTCTGCTGGCAAAAACACTGCAGGGAGGGTGCGCACACACACGCATAGACTCTACACATACTGTACATATATGCATAATAGACACAAAGGCCTGCATCCACACTGGCACACACACTGGGCCTTATCTACATTCGGTGCAGCCTACACATTTTTTTTTTTCGTCTCTGTGAGAACAATATCTTTTTGTAAAATAATTTCCTTCTTTGTTTCTGCCTCTCGACTGGATTTAACCGTGTGATGTTCTGCATATATAAGCCTTTCTCACCGTGTTTCTGTGGGTGTCTTAAATGACAACAGTCTTGTCTATTAAATGTAGAAAGCATTAAATCATTTTTTAATTGCTGTTAGTGTGAGGACTACTTAAAGGGGAACTACTGTTTTTTACAACCTGGACTTTATTTCTGGCATAAAATACGGTCGTTTACTCACCCATATAACTTTTGTAGGTCAATCTACAGACCAGATGATGATAACAGGTAACTCAACGGGGAATAGCACTAGTGTATCATAACAAAGTATTGGGGAAATGAACGAGTATCTCACCAGTATTGGTGAGACGGTCTAATTATCTCCTGAACGACAGCAAATTACACAGAAGTTATTTGGGTGAGTAAACGATTGTATTTTATGCCAGAAATAAGGTCAAGGTTCCCCTTTAATACAGTGAACTGTATTTGAAAATCAGACACAGTCACAGAGTACGTGCCAGCTCTGTGACGGCCAAATCCAACGGTAGTTCAAAAAAACGTGGGTGACGGTCACGGTGGTTACGTCCGTATTAGCTGCTAGCTACAGGTGGAAAACACGCTAGCTACATTAGTTCACTGGAAACACAGACTCTAGCCAGCTAACCTTAGCTACTTTAGCCGCGTTATGCTATTAAGACAGGTAGCTTCATACTTTAATGTCAGCTTACCATCCACCACTCTGCAAATGTTGGCCAACACATTGCTAATGAACTTAAAAACTATGCGAATTTCAAATGGAGTTTATTCCTGAGCACGGTAAACGTGACCCCATTTGAAGTAAGTACCAAGCATCACACTTACCAAATATTAGCGTGAGGCTAAAGATGTGGCAGTAGCTGCTCGGTTCATATGTTTGCCGAGGAATAACTTATCTGTTCATGGGCAGTTTATATCTGGAGCTGAATGAGGGTTATTGTGGACCTAAACACAAAGCGTTGATTGTTGGTTGTGCGTCTGATGTCTCCATGTGTATATTTGTAGCATTTGTAGCATTTTTTTTGTGTGTGTGTGTTCTACTTGTTTATGTATATGTAAGTTGTACGTGTCTATATATCAGCTGGAGTTACTGGGCACACACATACAGGTGATAATGAGGTGAGGTCTTGTGAGGCTCTAGACTAGAGGGAGGTTGTTTGGTTCGTTTCCGTGCAGGCAGTTGACTGATGGGACGGCCAGTGGATTGGTTTTCATCCATCACCTAGGCCCCCAGGCTGGCTAACATCATTTTACACATTTTCTCTCTTTCTGTGTCTACCATTCCCCTGTTCCTTCCCCCCCTTTCCTTTGTTTCTTATTTTCCATCATCTTCTCTCTGGTGTACCTTATTACTTTTCGCCCCACCACCTCCTTTTCTTTCTCCATCTTTCTCTCTCTTTCCAGCCTTTCTCTCTCCACGTCTTGGTTATTTCCTTCAACTTGTCTGCTTTCCATTCCTCTTTTTATATTTGTCACTGGTCTCTTACTTGTAACTCTTTCTTTCTTTCTTAGTTTTAGGGGAAACATCTTAACCAAACCTGCATCAATGGCGCTGGCGTCAGTCTTGAACAGAAGTAGCTGGACACACAAACGCACACGCATATATGCACAAGGACGGTCTGTCCTGCTTACAATTAAAGCGTACCTCCCTCTTCCCTTTTCCCAAGCAGCCTCATAATAGGAAATGCCCCTGTTATCTCGTCGGGTACCAGTGTATTAATATAAGCCGTAGACAAACAAGGTGGGTACGTGCTCTGCTTCGCCTGCGCGCTGATAAAAAAGATGATATTGCAAGGCCCGGCCTTTTCAAACCACTTTCTCCTCAGATTTTTGCGCTTATCAGTGCAGCAATGTGGCACAAGAGGGTGAAGAACAGATACGGGAGAAGGGACAAGGGAGAAATGTGGGAAATGAAGTGACAGGTAGAGTTCACCCGTGTCAAACTTCGGGTTTTATGAGTGTGGGGTGGTATTTTTTTTGGCTGAATGGACAGAGGATGCAATGCACAAGGCCTACAAACGCTCTCACAATGACGTCAATGATTGTATCGTAGGGGGTGGAGTGCTTGTGTGAAGACTTTCGGGGGAAAAAAAAGTGTATTTTATTACAATGCAGAGCAGTCTCGTGCATGAGGATAGAGTCCGCTGCTAGTTTTGCATCCAGTGTAAGGGTGCAACTAATGAATATTAAATCAATTAACCAATTGTCAGACAGTAGTGACAGCTAAAATCTGCAGTACTTGCAGTTGCAGGTGCATTTCAGAAACCAAAGATATTCAGTTTACTGTGAGAATATAACAGAGAAATGCAACAGTTAACATATGAGATGCTAGAAGTAATTCACAAATGTTGCTTTCTCTTTGATAGATGCACAAATTCATGTTGTTCGAAATTGACAAGGACAAACTCCACCTGAGATCACCCAACGATTCCCTTAAATGCAATTTTTGGCACTACCGTGTTTGCTTACCTATTTGGTCCTGGAAGTCAGTGCTTACTTCTGCAATTAAAGATGTGGCTGCACGGCAATAGTTGCGCGACAAAATGAATCCGCTCATGCTAAGAAAATCATATTCTCCAGAAGCACCTGCTTGGCTAGCTGGTGAACTGCTAACCAGCAACTGCTCGTATTATCTCCAACAGATACAGATACAATAGCAGAATCTAAACATCTTGCTTCACCCACACAAAATATCTTTGCTGCCAGGATATACTTGGAATTCTCATTATCACATATTTTATTCCTGAGGATTTACATCAAGTAGGCAGGAAAATCTACGTGCACTGCGGCAAGTGCTTGCTAATTTCCGTTAGCTTTGTCAGTAACGGGACACTGAGTGTATGCATGTGTGTGTGTGTTTGTACCATCCAGTCTCGTCTCACAGCTGTGTGTCAACCACTCATTTTATTATGTGGTAGCCAACATGTCTCGTAAGCTACTTTCTGTTCCCTAGAAAGTCGGCACAGTCAACACATCATGATGGTCTGTAGGTAAATTTTTGTTGCGAACTGGTTTAACCCTTTTTAAATGCCTCCATGACGTGGGCCGACAGTCTTGTACACTGGATATCTTTTAACCAGAGAGCGTTATTTGCAAAGGCTGCGGCAAACCCAGCTGTTGATGTCAGTGATGTGATATGTCGTCTCTTTGCGGGTCGCTGATAGTGGACACTCTTACGTTTTCAGGGTTTTTCTCAGATAGCGCATTGATAAAAAGAAACATCCTGTCGTTCTGGTGAACTTTCCTTCAACAACGATGCAGCAAATCTGCCAACAACTGTGAAACAAAGATGAACTAACTCCCTGGAGCTCTGACACTGCCCTCTCTTTAACATTAGCACTAAAGGAAGTGATCAGTTATGATTTCTGTCTTGGCTCCGAGTTTTTGAAGAGGAAATTACAGGCTAGTTTTATCCATTTTCCTCTGGAGATGAGCATTAGCCTGATTGCAAATGACTGTTTATCGCAAGGGGCAGTATTTGTTAATGGACTTAAGGGGCCGTAATGTCACCAAAGAGCATGATGTGATTGCGCGTGGGAGGAGGAGAAACGGCAAAAAAGAAGACACAATGTTTGTGTGTTAGAGTCTGAAAGCAACAATTTGCAACATGAGGATTGTTGGAAAGCGCTCGAAGGATGCGATTATAGCCATTAGGAGTGTTGTCAGACGTTGTGAATCCTCATAAGGGATTGCTTATTGATATCCGCGAGTCATCCAGGGAATTTACTCTCCGTCTCCTCCTGTTTCCCCCCTTGCTCCGTCCTCCTCCTCCTCCTTCCTGTCTCAATCTCTTGTCAGCTCTGAGCTCTTTGAACAGGCCGGTTGTTTGCCTCCGCCGTCCGCTGGCAAACACACTTCACCATCCAGGAGGAGACACCGGCAGTGACTGGATGTAAAGGAAATACATGAAGAGAGGAAAAAGAAATGGAGGATACAGAGAGAGAGAGAGTGACACAGACAGAGAATTAGCCTTGAATGAATGAGTAAATAGAAATGGAGAAAAGATGTTTGCGCCAAGTGGAAGGACAAAGAGGTGATTGTTGAGGTACAACTGAGGGGCCTTTCAGTTCCTGGACAGTTGGTGCCTGATGTTTTTCTTAGATTCCCTCATGAAATGTTACAGGATTTTGAAGGCTCAGTGGGATAACAGTCTCCCGCCATGCTGCCCATGAAGAAAAGGCAGGAATGTACAATTATTTTCACTGAACCATTTGACAGGTAGTTTTTTTTTTTTTGGTTTGGACAGTATTCATTGGAGGTATCAACCGGTTATTTCCTGATATAGATATTCCTGATTTCCAGTCCAAAGCTTTTGTTTAACCCAAATTAAAAACCTGTATACCTTACTGCTAAAACTTGAGTGCAATAATCTGCAATATAATATGTGTATATAGGTAAAAGTAAGGTATTCAGAAAAGTTGAGTTGCGATAGTTGATGCCATAAAGTATTTAATAATTTGCTCAATTTGTCCAACTGCGCTCAAACTGAATTAGTTTTAGTGTTTACTGCATTATTTAGAGATTAATTAGCAGGTTTTGAGATAATGAACGTAATTGGTGGAAAGGAAATTAAGGCTGAGAAGTCCTGGAGAACCGTAAACCTGATGCGCTCCAGTTGAACCATTTCTGCTCCATCTCCACTCAGCTGTGTTAAAATGTTTATCTTTTACTTGTATAATGTTTTTTTTTTTTTTTTATACACCTCAGTGGGGTTGTGAAGGTGCACGCTGCGCCTAGGAAGTAGTGCATTTGAAAAATGCCAACGAAGCTTAAACGCCCAAGTTGCTTTGTGGAATCTGCACCCTTTTTTTTTTCTCTCCTTCAGACGGTGGGAGTGGGAGTTTTGACAGGAGGGAGAAAAAGGAGGAGGGGAAGATGAAAGTGGTTCACCTTCCAGTTTCTTCTAGAGGAAGTGATCTGAGTGCCAGGGAGGGATGGTGAAAAAGAGGAATGGACCTTTTAAACAGAGAGAGAGATGTGAGCATGAAAAACGAAGAGACCCGGCGCAGCAGGGTGCTCTGGCGAGCTGCGACATTAAAGCGTTTTGAACTAGAGCAGGCCCCTCAGCTCTTCATAAAAACTGAGGGGCTAAGAAGACAAGAAAAGGAAGAGAGAAAATCATGGGAGGAAATTTAAAGAGAATTTGGGATCAGAAGAGAGAGGTGAAGATGAAAAGGGGAATGTTAAAGAATATTTGAAGAAAGGAAAGGCGTGACGAGAACAGTGATTTCTGCCGTGTCTTTTCATTGTTGGCTGAGTTTAGTGACAACTGATCTCCAACACAGAGCTGTAACTCTCTGGGAGACACTTTATTTTCCTCAAGAATAAATAGCACATGAATTGGCAAATCGGACGAGTAGCGCAGAAACTCAAACATAAGGAGATGACAAGTGAAAAGTATTAAAGGCTGTACTTTAGGTGCAGGTTTGCATATGACTCAATCCAAAATGAATTCAGGAGTGTTTGTAGATCCAGAGGAATTTAGGACTGAGCTGAGGGTGTGAGCCAATCCGACTCTCAGACAGTCTGGGAAGTGACAGCAGGAAATTCATGTTGTAATTAGAACTGCTTGATGCTTTGCTAGGCGTAACAGACCTTACAAATACCTAGCCATCTGATGTAAATTTTCCATTGTAATCATTTTTTTCTCTCTCTCTTTTTGCCAATTTTCCTAATCCCAAAGAG
>JASGAT010395953.1:0-13020 GCA_030220025.1 Chelon auratus
TTCTCCACAATTTCCCAGAGCTGATCAATTAACTTATCAGTTAACTGACCAAACACTGGAGCTCAGTAGGTAGTAACATACAGACAGTGGTCTGGCAGTAATATACCAACTAATGATCATTTCCATTGAAAATACAGTTTCCCAGAGCCAAGTGTGACCGCCTATGTATGAATACTCCGATCAGGCACAACATTAAAACCACTGATAGGAGAAGTAAATAACATTGACCATCTTGTGATAATTCAATGTTCTGCTGGGAAGCTTAGAAGTTGGGAAGTTACTTAGACATGTAGCACCCACCTAGACCAGACCAGTCACCCCCACCCCATAGCAATGACACTCCTTGTTGGCAGCAGCCATCCCCAGCAGGATGCAGCCTGACACAGGCACACACACAAAAACGGTTTAGTAACAACTCAAAGAACATGAAAAACAGCACAAGGTGTTGACCTGGCCTCCAAATGCACTAGATCCCAAACTGATCAAATATCTGTGGGATACTTGATCCCGCTCCCCACAACCCATAGGACCCAAAGGCCCCCACTAACAACATCCTGTTGCCAGACACCGCAGGACACCCTCAGAAGGCCCATCTCCATTCTCTGATGAGTCACAACTGTTTTAGAGGCACAAGGGAGACCTACACAATATTAGGAAGGTGGTCATAATTTTATGCAAACAGTCACTGGTTGTGTCAGCTAACAGCATTTATTTATTATTAATGACATGCTTCGATTGCTTTAAATTACATTTATTGTGCCCATTGTGCTGTGGATGTTACACAAATTCGAGCAATAACTCTAACCCTAACCCTGAAGTAAAGATAAAAAATAATATAAAAATAATAGACTAAATAAAAAAATAATACTGGTACTGGTAGAAGTGGCCGATGTAACCCATCAGCGCTGACTCACTGGGGAAATGGTAACAGCGCCAGCGCCAGCACCTCTATCACAGCCATCTTGTTAGGAAGTCGAGCCGCTCGCCCCTGAAATAATCACCAACGCTATCAGGGGATAACACGGAACAAAGCAATATGCACTCTGTTATGAAACTAGAATATTACCATTTCCTTTCACACAAGCACACACCGTGTCCATGTATGCTTGTGCAGAAACGTGTATCTGCATGTGACGTGTGGTCAGATGTATGGAGATGCACACACACAAAACACACACACACAGGGATGCCAAGCCTAAAAGTTTAATGAAAACGATCCATACTCCGCAGAGAGTCTGCGTCTCAGATTAAACTTGTTTTTGGTCTCCCTGTGGGCTCATTAAAAGTCTGTGGGGGGTAAAGTAGGACAACTCACACACACACTCTCGCACTAACTCATAAGCAGAGCGGCCTCTTCGCTGTTTATTTGGTACTTTGTTAATAAAGCCGTTATGTCAGCTGTGACTTCCTTTTGGGGCGTTGATCAGTGTCTAATAGGAATCTAAATGGATTCTTGGATGTTAATTGCCATGAAAATGCAATAACGGTAGCTTTGTGTTTATGCCTTAACTCCAGGCGGTGCTAGACACGCACGCAGTCTGAACTATAATAGGTCCTAATAGGTTTTTGGAGGGAGATTTGTCATACTGGATGAATGAACTGTTGTCTCGCTGTAAATCCCTCTAAGACTGTACCGTCGCCCAATCTGAAATATCGACAGTTTGGGATTGGAACGTGTCGGTCGGCCTGCGGGGTGTAATTAAAGTTATTTGAGTAAATCACGCAGAGTTTGCATCAGCTGTGGAATTAGCCGTCGACTAAATCAAATGGAAAATAACGAACAGCAGCGTGTTTCGCAGCCTATTTGTTATAATGAACACCCTGTTGCTGAGGTTTCTTCCTAGCTGAGCGAGCTTGTGAGATGAAAAAGCCAAATAACGCGCGTGTTGTACAAAGAATGAGAGTTTTAAAAGCTCAGGCTGAAGATTTGTGGATATAATGTGGCACCTCTTGATGAAATAATGTGCATTGTACAGACCTTTTTACCTCTTCTCTAAAGATCTACTACCTGTCACTGTGTTAACTCCACGGCATGGTCTGTCAAAAAATCAGAGTGCCTCATTAAAGACCATGTCTTTTTCCTATTGTATATGTAGACTTACTCAGTTCTGTACTTATTCAACAGTAAACCCATTTATCTCTTTTTATTCAATGCTGCAAATCCTCTCTCCCATACAGCTTTTTAAAATCCCTGTGTAGGTCATGCAGTATATGCACTCCTTCTCTTGTCTTGTTTTTGTTGTTCATTACCATATCTAAGACTTCAGGGAGCAGACCCCCCTCCGCTTGTTTTTCTAGGTGTCCGGTGCACGTGCCGCTGTGCATCAGCCAATGAGTGAGTCAGCAAGGTCTCATTATAGTCCCTGATAGACTGAACAACTGCAGAGACAGCACAGCGCTGCAGCTCGGGGATTTGATGCGTGTGTGTGCGCAGACGGCGAGCGTGCGGGCAAACACAAACAAGCGTGCACAGACAGACGCCCCTGATGTTCCTTATCAGTCTCCCGGGGCTTCGGGCATGTACCTCTTCACCTCAGCACTGGAGGGGAAAGACAATTTTCTTGAGCACATGCAGTGTAGAGCCGTGAGGGTGTTCTGTGGTATGCAGTTCGTATGAGTACTCAGAACTACAGTATATAGAGGGGAGAGTTGTCATTTCAGTTCTTCAGAGCTTGAGGGGAATTTCTGATGTGACATTGTTGAGTCGTCCTTGAACGAAGCATTCATTCCCTAACAGTACAAAGCTGCTGTTGCTCCCGGCAGCTTAATGCCTGTGCAGCGTCTGTGTAAGTAAGAGTAAATGTGCTCGTGTGACCTGAAAAAAATAACACTTGAACTCAAATGTCTGCTTCCAGGTGGCGTGTCTGCACGACTTCTTTGGCGATGAGGACATTTTTGTGGCTTGTGGACCGGAGAAGTTCCGCTACCAGGATGACTTGATGCTGGATGAAAGCGGTGAGTGGCGACTGTTAGTTCCTCTGACACATTTGACGCTGTGGTGACACCCTGATGTACTTGCTTCCTTCCTTCCTTCTTCCTTTCTACCCTCTTCTGTTTGTTTACATGTTTTGTATGTGTGCTTTATTTCTTGTAATTTATGTTTTAGATCACATTAAAATAAAAAGTGAGTTTTTAGCTTTACATTTCATGTCATAGTAAATGTGTTTTTTCATTATTTTAAGCATTCATTATTAATATTTTACTCCCTCTGTGTCTTCTCTGCATATGCCACATGTTCCCGGCTCAGGTGGCAGATGACTGTGCAGGCTGTAGTTAATGCTCTGCTGTCTCTCTGCTCCACTATTCTCCTCTTGGACGAACTGGTCCGCTGCACTTTAGCCAACGTCTAACCCATTTTAACATTATTGCCCTTCCTCCCCTCTGCCTGTCTCGCCGCCGCGGTCTGCTGAGGATACGTTCTGTCCTCCCTTCACCCAACTGTGTCTCTCTCTCTCTCCTCCCTCTGTACACAGGCTCCTGCCATTTAGTGCTCATCTCAATTCTTACCCTCTCATCTCTCCTCCTATCTCCTACACGAATGAGTGTGCACTGGCTTTTGTTCAAAGGTTTATTCAATTCATTTTGTTTCCCCCGGTATCCCTTCATCCATTAAAATAATATCCATCCCACCTGGGTCGCCAACGTCCCCCTTTTGTCCCTTTTTCTTTTCTGTTCCCCCTCTCTTTCCAGCTGCTCTCCTTTCATTTCCAAAATATAATGCCCAGCTGATTCCATTAGCCAGCCAGGCAACCTTTGGAAACCTTCTCCTCTCTTTAGAGAGATCACAAAACAACCTCCTACATGTGGCAAGACTCATGAGAGCATGTCTCCACGATGTTTCCGCCTTGGTTCTAATTACTGATGTTTGTCTCCTTGAGCAATGTGTCACAGTACCCACCTTTAGGCAAGTAGCACATCTTATCTCCATGATGAAAAGTTGACCATTTGCCCCTATTTGCAAGAAGTGTGTGCTTGAACACAACAAACTGCTGCTAGTGTCTGTTTGTTTAAAGAATTTTTTTTCCCTTTTTACCACTGAATTTAGAGTCAGCGTTTCATGGAAGGATACATCGAAACGATCCAAACTCCAAATGTGTAGGATGAGTATCTCTTTATGGTCCCAGTTTCCTGAAATTCACTGGTTCAGTATCGACGTCCACACTTTGGTGGTTTAAAACCAAGAACTACTTACGTCAGGGGCTTAGAGCAGGATTGTCATATTAAAAGCCATATTTAGAAAAAAAACAACTGGTGTATCATCTAGTTTGTCTAATCCAGAGAAAAAGATGAACAACTCGAGCGTACGTGGATGTGAAACTGAAGCAGCTGCTGGTCCCTGGAGGAGACTGTCTAATTCCACTGTGGTCCTCTTTGGTGGCTCTCTAGTCTGCGAAAAAGCAAACCCGTTCTCAGAAGGTTTGCCGGTTTAACAAACTCCAAACATGCATTTGCACCAGACCAAAAGTAGCACCCGTTTCGCTGAGGATTTACCTCAGTCCTTACTCAGAATAGGGCTCTCCCAGCTGCCTCTGTGGCTTCGTGTAATCCCAGACTGACTCAGTGACGCTGAGATCAGGGCTCCATGTGGGTAAAACCATCTGCGCAAGACTTCTCGTTCTTCTTGTAGCTGAAGAGAGTTTGCCACGTCCCTGTTCATATATTGGATTATTGTTAAAATAATATTTAAATCCTTTAATTTATCCCACAGTGAGGAAACAATAGAAATATTTTATATAGAAATTAAATAAATAATTTAAAACCATTTAGATCTTCTATGACTGAGTAGTAGTAGACTCAGACTGTCTAAAACTCTCTGCTGTAGTCTGTAGTTCTTTCTTAAAATTAAATCTTTTTGCTCCGTTGAGCCTGTTTTGTCGACTCAGCTTCTCTTAACTTCCTTTATAACCTTTGTACATGTGAATTCAACTGTAACCCCAACAAAATCCTACATTTTAACTCTCCAGTTTATGTCTGACCCAGTTGCGACTACATTTTTTTTTTTTTTTATCCCTGACTGGGAGCAGCTCCACATCCCTAAAATATGCGTATGAAGACATTGTTTCCCCAACACAAAGTGATTAAAACACACACATGTGCATAATGTTTTCTCTGTCCCAGAAGGCCGGGAGTATAATTTGACACCTCCTCGTGCCCTGGCAGACAGAGAGCCAGAGGCAGGATGAGACAGACGGGAACTCAGAGCGACAAACCAAACCGACAGAGAGACACTCGGAGTCAGAGCTGCAGACAACTTCGCCTCCTCTTAGCATCACTATAATTATCGCCTCTGCCTCAGCCCTGGCACACTGTCATCATGTTAACACTCTGGATTGTGCATTAATCACCGGGCCACGATGACTGCCGCACAAGCAAAACACACACACACACACACTCCTGGAGACGAGGACAGGCTGTACAATCCCCCCCTTCCCACCAGGCTAAAATGGTAATGAGCTATAATGGGGCTGGGTTAATGAACAGGAGAGGAGCAAAGTTTTGGGGGTGAAGGAGGCAGGCAGGGTGTGCGAGCGCCGTCACATGGCTTATTTATCACGACCGCGTGCCTGTAAAATATCAGACCTCCGTGAGTCACGGCTGTCACTCCTGAATCGCCACAATAATTGCGTTTGGAAAGCGAGCCCGCTTGAAGGTCAGGACTCAGTTTTTTTTGCAGGGGACCCGAGGGTAAAACCAATTACAGCTGTGTGGATACATCAGCAGTTTGGTGTTTTCTTGCATGACTAAAGGGCAAAATCAATCAAAATAACATTAAAACAATAGTCGGCTTGAATTTAAATTTCATCTTAACTGGCTGGACAAGTTTTGAAGCGCTCAGCTGTTATTGTGTTAAGGCTCTTCGTTAAGATGCGTCATGTTGTAGAGTCACACACGTGTTTGTAGACTCAAGTGGATGAATTTACAAAAAGTTAAGGAATGGTGTTTGTGCTTGCAGAGTGTCGTATGATGAAGTCAGTAAACTATGGGAAGATGTCGGGCTCTCTGATTCGAGGATCCCCCAAGACTGTCATCCAATCACTGCGCAGCAAGTCCCCTGCATCCGGTAAGACAGTCAAAAGTGTCTGTCTCCTTCTTTCTTCCCGTCCTCCCTTCCCCTTGGAATTCATCATGCTATAAGATGTAAGTGTGTGGTGTAGCTGTAGTCGCGAGCTGTTTGCATCCTCCCTCTCGCGATGGCGGAGTATTTTCTGTCTCATTAAGCAGCACCGCAGCGCAGTGTGAATGAACTCTGCAATGATATCTGAGTTCTGCAGATTGTCTGACGTCTGCGCTGCTGCATGCAGAATATGAATTCAAATGAGGGTGATTTCGCGAGGGAGAGGAGAAAAATGCAAACAGGGATGAGAGAGGTAAAAAAAAATAAAAAAAGGGAACAGGGCTGGTGACTCAACTCTGCAGCTCCCCATATAAGCCGTTCTTCACCTGACATACTAATGAAATGTAATAAAAAATGGTGGGAGCTTTCACTGCTCCCTGCACCGCTGCTCATCTGCCAGACAACAAGATGTGCACAAAAGGAACCGGCGTGTGAGTGTGGCTCAAAGCAGGCGAGGACTTGAGTGATTAGTTTAGAGTTTCAACAAATATCATCCTTGTCCTGTGTAAAATGCCCAATTATGCAACGGTGCACTTCACTTTTGGTTCGAGCTGTAATTATTTTTGTGGTTCGAGCGTACAGAAACCCATTGGGCTGGGGGATGATTCAATGGGTGATGCAACACTCGGCAACGTGCCAGGAAGAAGTAGTTCCACCTGCTCTTTGCGTGCAAATTTGGGGATGCATTTCATTTTTTTCCGTTTCAGAATGAAAACCAACATTTAGTGTTGATCTCTGGAGAGCAAAGCGAGGAAGAGTAAGATGGAAGAGAAACAGCTGGGGTGAGAAGAGAAAGTTCTGGATGCTGATAGCTTGAAAACTTTGGGGAAAAGGTTATGAGAGTGAGTCATACACTGATCTGATCTCACTGACTGGAATGAAGGTGTATACTAATGTGTGTGTGTCTGTGAGAGAGAGAGAGAGAAAACATGAGACAGAACAGACAAAAAAATAACACAGACTCCTCTTGGTTGCTATGGAAACATAGCACAGTAGGAACATGTAGCTACAGAGACAATAGCTCGCGACTGCCATATATGGCAGAGGCTTCCTGTGAAACGGTCCGCAGTGGAGAACGGAGCCGGCTGACGCTCGGTCCGCGCTGGAACCCTGAGTCAGACCGCTCTGGCGTTTTCACTTCTGAGAAATGTTCTGCCACCGCCGCCGCCGCTGCTGCTTCCGCTGCTTAATATCATCAAATGTTCCCGGGGTGCTGTTGTCTGTTTTGTATCACGCTGTCCTCCTCGCTCCCTAAAACATCATCCGTCTGCAGCAGAAGAGATGAGAGGGAAACAGGAAATGACAAATAAGCGATCGGTCGGCTGTTTGACCCTGACTGACCCTCTGTTGTTGTTTTTGACTGTTTGTTTTGTTTTGTCTTTTTCATATTAAAAGCACACAATGTTCCCTTCCTGTTGTTTTCCAGCATGTACAATAGGCAACTTAACATGACTCATAAAAATTATTGTTGTGTACAGTAGGCATCGTACACTGATCAGCCACAACATTGTGGCCAGGAAATAACCAGGAAATAACATTGACCATCTTGCAATTCAGTCAGTTCTGCTGGGAAACCTTTGGACCTGGCATTCATTCATGTGGATGTTATTTAGACGTGTACCACCCACCTAGACCAGACCAGGCACCCCCACCCCATAGCAACGTCACTCAGTGTTGCCAGATGTACGATAATTATCGTATTTGTACGATAAGTTTGACCTCTGTACGATGTACGATCAATAATGAAAAAAATCCCATAATGTACGATAATTTCAGAATTTTCAGTCGTTCGTCCAAACATACATCCCACCGCTTCTCTCTCTGACCCCGAATCATTTCACAGGCTCGCCTGCCTGCACGCAAGCACGTACAGTAGGCCTGCCCTACACAGGCACCACACGGTGTCGCCCGCACGTCAACACACTACAGTTTTGCCAAAGAAGAAAGTTCAGTCGCCTGTTTACCTTATTAGACATTGTCTGGTTTAGATCCGTTTAAAAAAAAAAAAACAAGCAGTAGGCCTAAAGTGCTGAAGAATGAGTTCAAAAAGGGAAGGTGAGGACAGTGGTGAGCGTTAGTTGGCATGTTTTTTGCACTTTGACAAAGAAAAGTTACTTCCTCCAGTTAGTGTGAGCGTATTGCAGCTTGTTTAAATTAGCTGTAAAATCATTTGGAAAATAAAGTTGTTTGAAAATAGTTATATTGTACGCGTTTGGTTCATGTACGATAATTTTTCTCAAAAAACGATAATTTTGAGGTTTTGGTACGATACTTCGACATTTCTAATCTGGCAACACTGATGTCACTCCTTGATGGCAGCAGCCATCCCCAGCAGGATGCAGCCTGACACAGACACACACACACAAAAACAGTTGAAGAACATGAAGCACAGCACAAAGTGTTGACCTGTCCTCCAAATTCACTAGATCCCAAACTGATCAAGTATCTGTGGGATGATCCACAGAGGCCCCTCCCCTCAACCCATAGGACCCAAAGGTCCCCACTAACAACATCCTGTTACCAGACACCACAGGACACCCTCAGAAGGCCCATGTCCATTCTCTGATGAGTCACAACTGTTTTGGAGGCACAAGGGAGACGTACACAATATTGGTCATAATGTTATGCTTGATCTGTGTATGTGATCACAGGAAGTCCTTGCTTTGGTCCAGCCATTTTGTCTAAATTGAAGACTTTCTTCATCATTCTTTTTATATTGTTGGATATTGAATAGTTTTAAGTCTGTTTTTAGAAGCAACGAAGGAATTTGAAGGTGTGCACCTTTGGATGTGGAAAAGTTTACTTTAAAGTATACAGCTTTTTGCTGAATATTATGAACTAAACATTTGATCAGTGGCAATAGTTAATAGATTAATTAATGCTAAAATTCATTAGTTGCAGCTCTAAATCAGATTGAATATTAAAAAATATAACAAAACCAGAAGAGACTTCCATTTCCACACACTGTGAACATTTCTTCCTGGTCGCCTGCTGCTTCAACTGGAACATGTCTGGGATTCGTTAACAAGTCTGCTGGATATTGTTGTCCTGTAGTGTTCAACCCCGCGTTGCTGTCTTCGTCTAGTATCAGGGCTGACCTTCAAATGAATGAAAGCTAAAAGAGTTAATATTTTACATAACAGTGATATTTACTTTAATTGTGACAGTTATTTTGTAATGATCTGGTGTATCTAGTGCATTTGACTGATTATTACTATTATTAAGTAATTATGTGATCACATTGCAGAGTTTATTCAATTACACCCTCAGTCAAAACCTTTGTGTTCGAGATTTTCACAAAGAGATTAAAAATATAGACATCAGACAAGACAGACTGGTCTATTTCTAGACATTTATTACTAGGATTTCATTATTTCTTGTCCGTCACGTCGGCGCACAATAATGAACTCCATTATTTTTAAAGCTTGCTGCAGTTCTTCTGGTGTTCTGAAAGCAGCCTTGAGGTCCCATATTAATTTTACATTCAGCCAACACAGACATAATATAATTATTTATCACATCCGATAAGCTGGACCAAGGATCTGCAGAGAGCAGATGCAACGTGTGAATTCGCCGAAACAGTGAAAGAAAGAGAGAGACTGAGTGAGAGCTTGTAACACAACACATGTGCTGTCAACCACCACCTGGTGTCCTTCTCTGTGTCTGGCTGCTCTTTGTGTGTGTTTGCAGCTGAGACCTCGACACCACTGAAGAGCTGAAGTGTGTGTGTGACAGACAGACAGACAGAGACAGTCTCACACTCATCCAAACACAAAGGAAGCAACCAGGAGGCATTAAACAGAAAAATGATGACAGGATGCAAAGTAGTCACCACTTTTTGTTGGGTTACCGAATTGAATCAAAGTAATTTAAAAGTAAAAGAGGAATATTTACCACTTCATATTCATGTGTTTTCTGCAAAAACAACACTAGCGAGGCCGCCTGGCTCTCCCAATCAGGCACTGTGAGGGAGAAAAGCAAGTGGAGGTGGAAAATTTGAAAAAGCCTTTGATTGGATGCAAATTAGTGTACGCCGCTAATTGCAGGATGAGTCCTTAACATTTGAAATCATTATATAGGAAATGACAAACTCTAAAATACACTTGCGAAACAAGTTTTTGGCAATGTTGGTCAAATACTGCCTTCTACACCAATCAGCCACAGCATTAAACCCACCGACAGGAGAAGTAAATAACATTGACCATTGTGTGACATTTCAATCTTCTGCTGGGAAACTTTTGGACCTGGCATTCATGTGGATGTTACGTAAACATATACCACCCACCTAGACCAGACCAGTCACCCCCAGCCCATAGCAATGACACTCCTTGATGGCAGCAGTCATCCCCAGCAGGATACGTTAACATGGACTTCTAATGAACAATAACAGGGACTCCTTTAATTTGAAAGTGAAAGTGACCTTTCAGAGATAATCTACAAACGAAATAAATACTTTCCATCTGTATTCAACACTTAAATCACAGTCATTTATTGTGTTTGTTGGGGGTTACCTCTGCAAAATTTCTGCATCACAGTGACGAATGCATCAAAAATACTGTGGGGCCATGACGTATTTCACAGTTTTTTACACAATAGAACCAGATTTAAGTAAATGAAAGAGCTTCTATCGGATATGGTCGCCTCAAAAGCAGACAGAACAAGGAGAACTACAAAGCTTCTTAGTAGGTGTGTTTTATGTATTGTTTTGCGTTATCATACTAGACAAACCCATTGTCTCCTCTTGTTTTGTTTCAAGAACGCAAGCCTTCTGAGAAATATGCTCAATCAATTCAGAGCTGCAGTAATAGCTTCTTAGTCTGTTTCCCCAGCTCACGTAAGATTCAACTCTCCTTCCTGAGGAACATCACAGCTCAGAGACTTAAGCATTGTGTTTGTCAGATGAATCATACTGCAGGTCTCTGTCTACCGGCTGAATTATAATTAAATTGAACTCTAATGATTTGATATTAACAAGGAGCATCAGAGTGATTAAATCTTAAATTAAATTAAATCTGAACCTTTTTCTGAGTGGCCATTAATGAGTTTCAGTCATTGTCTAATTTTAAGGTAACGCTGTAATGTTGAAAGAAAAGTCAAGGTCTCATATTGTTGAGGCTCTAATTTGGCATCACTCCCTTGGCTGTGTGTCTGTGTGAGGGGGCAGGTCGTTGCGTCTGACATTGTCATCACTCGAGTTTCACTCTGAGATGATGTCACGGCCCCGGCTGAGTGCATATGCACACGCGGCCCCAAAATAATGTGAGAAAACAATTTGCACTCGTACATACTTCTCCTCCCCATCCCACCATCTGTCTCCCTGCTCTCCTCTGATGCCTCGCATCGGCTAAAATTAACAGTGAAGTGCAGATGGTGTCGGCGAGCATCACTCTCGTACTTCACCTTTGTGTCATGAGCCAGAGTGCGTGATGGCAGAGACGATATGGGGGAAGTGTGGACAAATAAATCCAGTGTGCCTCAAGAGGATCTGCTGCTGGCTTTGGCACTTTCTGAACTGTGAACGTATGATGTCTGCAGCCTTCGCAAACTTTTCTCGCTCTATGACACATTTTTGTGAAACGTGCTTTTTGAAAATTAATGAGCAGAGACAGTATGAGGGAGTGTACGCACCAGACCTACTTCAAAGAACCACCATCAATGAAGGCCGGCTGTGGCTTCACCTCACTTTGCCTCCGTCTAGCCCAACACGATGCTCTTCAAGACATTGCAAAGGCTGCATTTAAGTACGTTCTGCACCTGCGTGACAGGAAATAACTCCTTATTTGGAAGAAGTAGGACTAGCTAGCAGGCTAGGAAGAAGCTGTCCTCTCCTTAATCATTTATATATATATCTTGTACCAATATATATATATTCCACTTTTGAGAAGCAGTACTGCTTCTCTAAAGTGAAGCCTAAGCAAGTAGAGCTCCCCCTGGTGTCTGGCTGTGGTATATGTCATAAGCTCCACCCCCTTCATGTTAGTCGATGGGACTTGGGCCAAACTCAAACACTAACATGTCAAATAATAAACCATAATAAAGGATGGTTTCTGTCATTTTACGTAGTTAATATAATGTTGATGCATGTTCAGGTGTCATTTTTATTTTGGATATGTTTCATTTCAGTTAGTTGACACTATAGAAACTGGATGTGACATAAGGGCGATCACCAGTTGCCTTGCCAACCACTCCGTAAAGCGGTCCCATGGCACGGTGAGAGATGGAAATTTAATAAATAAATAAATAAATAATTACAGTGTATGTCATCGATAACAGTGGCTCCACTCTCGGACCATGCACAGACTACGGCTCCAAAGTTGCAAGATGGCGCCGCCTGTATCCCTGGAAAAATTGCGTCTATTTGGCCAATTTAAGGAAGTGTGTTTGCCCACTTGACCTTGTTCGCTTTTGTAACTTTTGTTTCTCTGCTCGTGCACTGGTTTGTCAACGGTTCAACATGCTCGGCTGAAGGGGTCGGACTTGTACCAATGGTGTTGGACACACTGCAAAATCTGGGACCACAGAGTCTCACCAACAACCCGAAACTGGCAAATGTTGGCTAAGGATAATGACACGTGTCCCTTAAAGGCCCTTCAAAAGAAATGCAATATCCTTAGCATAGTAATATTGTTTGTCACTAGACATGTAAAACTATAGAGTACTACACTGTACAGTGTGATAATATTCACATGATTTATATTCATATGCCAAAACATTACATTTCCTTTAAGACTGTTGTGTTTGTTTTAAAGATGGAGAAGAAACACACACATTGCATACTGCTTTCTGGATTTCCAAGATATTTTGAAATTTTCATCAGTCATACGCCCAGGTTTATTTATTTACCCATACAACTTGCAATAGCCGTAGCTCCTTCTTTTGGTCACATCATTTATTGAACGTGTTGG
>JASGAT010395955.1:0-13719 GCA_030220025.1 Chelon auratus
GGCTTATTTCTGTTCAGGGTTCAGTCTGGTATGTGTGGGGTTAGAGGGGAGACGCCAGGTCCTATGTTCCTTCGAGGGCAGGCCTGAGTGGCTTCAACCTTGTTTAGTTAATTTGACAGACCCATCATGTTTTTTTTTGTTGTTTTGTTTTTTGTTTGTTTTTTTATTACGTTGCTTAATTTTCTAACAAATGATAGTTAAGAGCAACTTTTGCTTCTGTTCGATCACTTTGCTATGAGCTGGTCCAGGGTGGTCGTAACACCAGCAAACTGGAGATTAAAAGCCACGTATTGATGCATAGGCATGCATGGATAGTTGAAAAGAAGAAAAACAAAAAGGCATGTCCTTATTTCACCCCTCAGCTAAGTGGGCAAGCATTTAGGTATGCCTGACACATCTCTGAAGTCCTTGCTAAATGAGAACAGCCCACAAGGCACAACTTAACCACAGAATAATTTAAACAAAAACAAATAAAACTTTCACCTGCAGAGGTCACCAAAACACTGTAAAATCTCCAGAGAGTCTAAATCCGTTCTCAGTGATCTCTTAACCACTGTGGAGACTCTCTCCAAATTACCTGTGATCTCAAGGAGAAGCAGCTCAGAGCAGATTGTGGTGTGTAGATAGGATTAAGTAAGATTATAAAGACATTATAAAGACAAATTGTACTTCGGCAATCTATCCTTTGTCTGGAGAAAAAGTCAGTGTCAGCATGGCTGGGGATAAATCCTCCTTACAAGTCACAAAAGGCCAGGAGATGAATATGAATTAAAAGACTTAATGCTTTGCAGTAGGCTCAAAGCTGAATTTGACTCCAATGAAGTGATAACGGCGCCTTTGAGCGCTCGTCTGTACCCATTAGCTCTGCCTGACGGACTGAGGGGTGATGAATAGAAGCTGCTGCAGAGCGGCAGAGACGTGGACTGCGAGTGGGCAAAGAGACCGTCAGCCTGATTAGACCTAATCTGACTCGGAGCCAGATGTTGATCAAGGTGAACCTGCTCCGTCTCCATGACAACACACATCCACAAGGAAGAAGACGAGGCTTTCAACAAAGATCAGGCTAATTCTACTTAATGGGTTTAATAGAGCAGAAATGTGTTTGAAGATGACACACGATCTCTGCGGCGGAAACGGTGACAAATAGCTGAATCACGCCTGGATGTAAACGCCGAGAGACTACACGCAGTTGCCAAAACATTGGGTCCACTATTGTGTAAATGACTGTATGGTCATTTTGGAGGATGTAGTTTGTGGTGCTGTTAAACTGGATTGAATTAAACACTTAAGTGTTTCTGTTATTTAGCCTACTCCACTGACTAAAATGGGTAACAACACAGTACAATTAAATGGCTCAAACCACAGCCTCCAGCACAGAGACACGGTCCATGTGATTCACCGCACTTCACATGCAGCTTATCGATGATTCAGAGAGATTTGTTAAGGTTCGTGAGATGAGGCTGAATTGATCGGGTTGAGAGAACTTTTGCATGAAGCCATATACAGTTTGGTCCACAGATTATATTTTGTGACACTGATTAGCCGTTCACCAAAACATATTCATGTTTTAGAGCTCCGTTAGCTGACGTCACCCTGCACCGACAATCACAACACCGCCATATTGGCAGGACTGGGGATTAAACAGTTACTTGTTATTGCAATTGGGTTACTGTCATGAATCTCCCTAGGACAAAGTTAATGAGGCATACATATATCCGGATACTGTATTTCAGGAACGTTGTCTGCCCCGGCTGTTTCAGTGCTTGAAAAAAAGCACACCTGAGGCATGATAAGGGTACGTGACATGTAATCTGTCGACTTTTGCCTTGTACTGGTCGGTTGCTATCTGTTTAAAGTGCACAGTAAACTCTGACGGCCTGAAATCAGTGCTGGCGACATTCATTTTTCCTCACAGTTTTCCTGCCAACAAAACAAAAAAAGTCCTGTGACACCTGGGGATCTATAGTAATGAAATTAATAAGAACATAAAGCACAGACTTTTAGTTGGGTTCACCAAAAGGCACAAACCGTTCATGAGCCTCAAGAGTACAAAGTCAAAATTAGAATTTGACAATTAAAAAGTCCATGACAAGCATTCTTCCATGAAATGAAGCTGACATAAAACTGTAGAAGAATGACAGGGGTGAAAAATGGATGCAGACGGCTTGAATGGCCCCTTCATGACCCCGTGGCATACAACATCATGTGTAAAACACAATGGAGGCCTTCTGGTCTGTACTTGTGTTATTGTAGTCTTGAGAAACATCACCACTTGACATCACTGGACAAGTGCTGTTCCAGTTCCAGTCTTATCAAGTATAATCCAAATACCCAGGTGTGTACTTGCACCACCTGTTTTATTGAAGACGCATTGGGCGGTAACTCGCATGGACTTGGAACAGTCAGGTATCCCCGAATGCATTTGCAGGCATTTGCATCGAGTACACTGCTGTTCCAATTCCTGAATAAGCAGACGGACAGTAACCAAAGATGTACTATGAAAGTAAACCAGGAGTTTTTTGAATTAGTTAGTTAACTGATCTCAGCCGGACTGAGCATGCATGAACAAGATCTGGCAAAATCTCATTTGTGATTCTTGCAGCTCTTAAAATAAGAGATGTAATTCCTACACATTTCCTCTAGTTTGGGGTTAGGGTTAGGGTTCAGTGTTAGGCTAACCCTAACCCTCAAATCTAAACTGATATTCATTGAATAACTGTGACTCGAGTGTGTTAAAATAACAAAAAAGTCTAAATACATATGGATTAACTGTACAATGTATCCTTTTTTGATGCAATGCTTAGATCAGTTGATTTTCTTTGTAATTTGGTCTCTGCTAATGCATAGGACATGTGGTGTATATGCATTCACTGGGAGGATGCATGCTATGCAACCCCTTTTTTAAAATAAATATCACCTTTGCAAGACTCCTGTAATGATCAAAATGCATTTAAACTCAAAACACAAAATGTTTTTTGGTGACAAACACTGAATGTGCTCTCATTTAGCACTTTATCATTTGTGCAACTATACAATCTGCCAATTATGTGCCAGTAATACAGCAGTCTTCACACCTAGCCCAGAAATGGAGGGGGGGGGTCTAATCTCACTGACTTTTTCTGTGGCACGGTGGTTGGAGTTGTTTGAGTATTTCTGGGACAGCTGATCTCCGGGGAGCCACACACACAACATTCTCCAGAGCTTGTTCAGATTGATGTGAAAAACAGAAAGCATCCAGACAGCAGCAGAACAGAGCAGCCTTGATGCTGGAGTATAGAGGAGGCGGATCGGGCTGGTTTGAGCGGACGCAGAGGCTACTCCAGTTCAGATAACCACTATTTATAACAATGTAGTAAATGTAGAAAAGCATTAAGACTGACAACACTTCAAAAAACAGCAGAGGACCACATCTGGTTTTATTCCTGCTGGTCAAGAACAGAAATCTGAGATTTCAGGAGTGCAGACTCACTAAAAACTGGACAGTGGGAGACATGTAGAATGAACTAATGTGCTGTTTTTATTTTGACCTAACCTGCCATGTGTCAGTAATGCAGGTTGCTGATGGTAGTGTAATGGAATCGGGATGTTCTCCTGTCACCTGGGATGTTCTCTGGACACCTGGATAGAAATGAATTATGTTATGAATGCAGTACTATATACTCCGATCAGGCATAACATTATGACCTAATATTGTGCAGGTCTCCCTTGTGTCTCCAAAACAGTTATGACTAATCAGAGAATGGACATGGGCCTTCTGAGGGTGTCCTGTGGTGTCTGAAAGTTGTTCCTAAACAGGAAAAGTCCTGTGTCTTGGTCAGGCTGCTGACACAGGACTGCAGGAAAAGGTCTGCCGGCATCATGAGAAACTCTTCCCGTTCAGCTCATGGACTGTTTACCCCCCTCCAACCAGGATGAAGGCTTCAGCTCCAGAACAAACTCTCAGTAAAACAGCTTCTTTCCAGACTTTCAGTCTTTGCCAGAAAAATATCTAAAAAGCCAGAGACATATCAAACTAAGGTTAGCCTGTAGCACGATGACAGAGGATAAAAATCTCTAATAGCACTGGGTCACTAGTGTTTAATGGTGATGAGACAGGAGTGTATAGGGATATATATCGTCAGCTCAGATTCAGCCAAATGGTGAAAACCTGATTGCGTGGTGCTTCACAGTACAAATGGACAATGACTCAAAACACACCGTGAAAGAGACCCAGGAGATTTCGAGTACAACACTGAGCCTGCCCAGTCCCCAGATCTGAATCCAGTAAAACACCTTCAAGGTGTGCGAGAAAAGGAGATTGCAGTAAGGCCGAGCGGCTGACACATCTGCAGAAACAATGTGATGCAATCGTGTAAGCATGGAGCAGAGACTCAAAGGAATGCTTCTATCAAGAGCTGAGGCTTTTTGAGATTAAAGGGAGACCCTTCCCACTACCAGCGCGGTGCTTGTAAAGGGCTCAGTGACTGTGAATGTAAGGCTGTATTTTATTTTTATTTTTTTTTAATGACAACACCCCTCTGAATAAAACAGAGTAAATCAGACTGTGTGCGTCATCCAGCACCTGCCTGCACCTCGATTAGCTCCAACTAGAATCAGTTTTTATCTCTCTTTCATTCTTTTATCTTTTACTGTGACGCACGCGAGGATAATCACAAAGGTCTGATATTGTGAAATGATGCAAAGACTGCATGAATCTGAAGAATGTTTCTTACTTTTATACCACTACGCACAGAATAGAGCAATGCGTCTTGTGCTTTGGAACCGGATACAAATACACACACATAAGAAGAATTGACAGCATTACAATGCAAAGAAAGAAAGAGACGCTTCACGGTTGCATGAGCTTTAATGCAGGCTTGAAATATCACAGGAAAACTGAATTTAAATCACTCCTTTTGTCACCAATGCAACCTCCCTTATGAACTGTCATTTTTAGCTGCAGTTGTTCGATCTTGTGCATATAATCTGCAGAGGAGGGAAGTATTTCAGTGACCTATGCGGAAGGTGTTCAAAAGTGCCGGTTTTGAGTAATGACCCCAATTTCTAATCCACAAAAGTTTCTGGACATTTTTCTGGTTACAAAAGAAACGCATCCTCCCCCTTACACCCTTAAGACTGATGAGGCCATACACAAAAATCCTCTTGCTTTTTTCCTCTTTGTAGTTGATACTACACCAACAAACCCGTGGGGAGAGAGGCACGAATTGTGCAGGAGGCAGACTCTTAAAACTTCAGTGTTGTTCAGTTAGTTCAACGTGCCACCGTGCTACGGAGGCCTCTGCAGAACGAGCCTGCAAAGTTCTTTTTCATATTCAAGAGTCCTCCCTGAGGATACGGTGCTTTTTAATTTTAGCGTCATCACAATAAATTAATTCTAATTCAAGTGTGGATTAACGACGTGATGTCATTTGAGATACTGAATAATGAATCTGAGTCACACCTTAGACAGACAGAGTAACCTTTAATTAACTGCTGGTTGCGGCTTCTCATTAAGTGAGGCTGATCGCTGATATCGAAGATACGGTGACTGTGCTGTGTATTAATGTTAGTCGTTATAGACTGTGAATAATAGATCCAATCATGGCAGAAGAATGGGAAGGCAGGGCAATATTAGAGAACATGAACAGAATGTGAAGAAAACATCTATAGGCAGTACCTTAGGGCATGTCAGCCAACACACCAAGTCCCATCTGTTAATACCATTCTGTAGAAGTAGAGCTGTCCAGCGGGTGTATTTTTCATCTGCAAATGAAGTTCTGAAGTTCTTTGCAGGCGGACTTTGGAGGGCAGGAACAGAGTACGTAGCTTGTTTGGTTGTTGAATGAGCAGTTTGCGGTGATAGATAGACAGACAGACTGTGGTAAGACACATAATCCCAGCACAGCATGGTACTACTGTTTCTGTAGGACAGGAAAAGTTTACCTTGATGAATTGTGGTGGAATTATTTATCCTAAGAACTTTTTAGCTGCTCTGCAGGAATGGCAGATAGTGTGTTTGTGGATGAACAGTCAGGGCTTGCTGTGCTGTCTTACGAGACACGGTTGAAGCATATTAATGACTATCAACCAGTCTTAATCTTTTCCTCGTCCTGCATCCAACTGAGGAATAAACTCCCAAATCAATATTACAGGATGAGCCTGCAAAGAGAGAGACAAAATCCTTGGATCGTGTACTACAGGTAAGTTCATGGACTTAGCCATTGTGGGACCTTTATCGGTGGAGGTGCTTGAGGTCTTTGCCCTCACTGCCACTCACGAGGCGGCTCCTGGTTGGGCTAATTTCTTGTTTAAAGGCTTTGTTTGATCCAGGGTGTACCAAATGTGCTTGTTTTGTTGTTGTTTGGTCTGTTCACCATACTTGACCAATGCCAGTCAGTCTGAGAACCCAGCCTCTGAAGCTTGTCACACACAGAGCTGGCGGTCAGGCCATTTGTGAGCATCTGTGGCACCTGTCTGGAACTTGTCAGCCGATTCAGGACATGCAAAGTGCGTCCCCGACAGAGATCACTCCAGTTGGCTGATCAACTTAGAGAAACGGAAATGGCACAAGTAAACGAGATGAGAAACGGCACACACAGGAGGCTTTTCTCGTTTTACATCATCATCCAGTCTGAACATTCAGACTGTTTGTTGCTTTTATTAGCTTTCTAGCTTTCCAGTGGATATGTGCCAGTTATCCATTGACTGTAGCCTTTGCTATGCAACGTTTTGATTCAGATTATAGACTGTAAAAAAAAATGGGTGCCATGACAGCTCCCCCTGGTGGCTGGATGCAGTATAGATTATATGCTCCACCCCTTCCATGTTAGTGGGTGGAACTTGGGGACGAACTAAAACCATACAGTACACATCAAATTCCTAACTACGTAAAATTTTCATTTCAGGTAGTTAATATAATGCTGATGTTTGTCTTTCTGACGCTATAAAAACAGGATGTGCCATCATGAAGACTGGCAGTTGCAATGACAACCAAGTGATGTGGCCCTGTGGAAATGTGAGAGTAGGCATGTCAACATCTGTGCTGTATTTTCTGCAAGTTAAACTTCAGATTTTTGAGACTGTAAGTGAATGAACGTGATTAACCTTGATAACTAAAACGGTTCTGATCTGAGACAGTCCATATTTTTCTACAGTCTGTGGTCCAGACACAGGAGACAGTATGTGACCCCATAGTCGGCCTTCGCTGCCAGCACTCCTTTGTGTTGCTTTGGTGCGTGTGGCCCCTAAGATATTGTGACAATCACCATAATACTTTAAATTACTTCTTGTCAGTTAACAGAGAACCAGTAGAAAGCACCTCTGAACCCCTCAGACAGGAAGTGTCAAAACAACTGCCAGGCAACTCGTAGTCTCCCCAAACGAAGAATGAATCTGTCACAACGGCGACAGCTGCAAATCTGAAATATGGCAGATTTTGAGAAGACCAAGGGTCAGGAGGCGGAAGTAGTTTTGCCTTCAGAGGCATCCTGCTTTGGGTTCTGAGTTGTGTGCAGCGGGCTTCCAAAGCATGAAATGAAATGTCACTGGCAATTTTCAAATCAAATCGCACCAATCATCTTGTCATTTCTTCCTCAATCACGCACCGCGGAGCTCAAGATGCCGCAATGTACCCCACTCAAAAAAACCTGGGATATTCACACACGAGAGTTAAAAAGGAGAAAAAATTGTTAACTCTGTGTTTTGCAGCTGCACACATAACAGTCACATGGCGTCATGGACCAAAGATGTGCCAATCACTGTGGAATAAGGCTTGATTCTTGTGTTCAGAGAAGTTGTCAGAGAGCGCCGCTGAGTTGAGTGTCAGGCTTTTACTGCCTTCTCTTTACCGGATCCTGGAAAGGAAGCTAAAAACGCCACCGCACTACGTGAGAGGTGAATAATGTGGTTCAGACCCTCAAGACTGCAGGGCCATCTTCTTGGGTGAAATGCTTGAAATGAACTTTGCTGTAGGGATTTAGAGAGCAATAAAAGCATTCGGTGCATCGCTGTGGTAATGAATACGACGTTAAAAAAACAAGCTGCTAATGGGCCTTAAGTGATTGATCTCATCGTCTCTCTCAGGCACAATCCAAATGGGGCATTGTGTCACCTCATCGGAGTCGTATCCTTGACTGGCCAGGTTTTTATTGACAACAAACCACAGAAAAGACAGCTGTTCACGTGAGCGTTGCAGATGTTTTAAGGGCCATGAAACGCACGCGGTATTAATTTAAAGTATGTGCCGGTTGGTCATGGCCATGAGCACCATTTGACTAAACAGCCAGTCCTGAGTATGAAAAATAATCAGTCTCCATCATGCTCCATGTGGAATTAAAGCTGATGAAATGCATCCCCCTCCCCTCACCCCCAACTGCTCATCAGAAAATCCTGGTTGAGTGGACTGATTCATAGCATCGCCATCACCAGAACTGATGATGTCAAATCACCCATCTTTCTTTGTTGATTAGGAATACACAATTACAAATGCATTTACATTTTTTGGGATTATATGCACTAATATTTAATTTAAAAATGTCAAGTCTGGAGAAGCTTAGGCTGCTGTTATGTAGCAGTATGAGAAATGGAGTATATAAAGGCTTTAAAGCTGTATTAATACATTCTCAACAACTGCGACTCCTCCAGTAGGTACACATGTAAGAAGGATGGTGTATAAACAGATAATGAACACAGCTGTGTTAAGATACAATATGGCCTGGGGCCCAGACAACACAAAGTAGTAACTACCGACAACAAAAGATCCGAATGGCGTCACCTCATTTGTCTGGGCCAAAAAATGACACACGTCACAAAGACTACAGCCAACAGCCAGCAGGTAGTCTACATTTGTCATTCAAACAGAAAAAGTGGAATACGATTTTCGACGGTTTTCATATGGATATGAAAACCGTCATGCAGAGCTAGCCTCTACGGCATCACGATGCATCAGTTGTTCTTCAGTTCCTTTATTCCAGATGGTCAAAGTGTTTGCGAATGTTCAGATATTGGAGTTGAATCATCTGTTTGTGGACTCTTTGTCGCTTTCTTGCTTTCATCGTTTCTCTTCTCTCTCTCTTCTCTCTTTCTTCTCTTCTCAATCTGAGTGATTCAACGCATTGTATGGGCTGAAAAGACACTGACGGGGTCCAAATAATGAAATTACGACCACGGACGCTCACCAATGGCCAAACAAAAGGGCAGCCATACAGTATATGAGGCCAACCATGACCAGTAACTATTTACGAACTCCATACTGTATATTCCTTCATAAGGCTTCTTATATGGGCCCCATATGAGAAGAATTGTGTATAAACAGACAATGAAGGACAATATATGAAGGAGAAGTAATAACTGTCCTTGTTACAGGTACATTATGGTGTGTAAACTATTGTGTTTGTTTAGTGCTTATAAAGCAAAGTGTTACCATTATGTTTTATGATAAATATGATATTACAAAACATATGTGTTTTATTATTTGTTATTTTTGAATAAGAGCTCATGTCTGATATATCCAAATCATCTATTTAGTCACTTTATTTCCCATTGTGTGTATTTTTCTTACTCTTTTCTTTTCACTCTTAATCTTAAAACAGCACAAGCGGTCAGAAGTTCTAATCTCCCATGTAAACATGAAGGACTTTATGACAAACATATGTGTAAACCAGTATCTGAATCTTGTAGAATCTTGTGCCTTTCCCACCAAAATGAAAGGCCGTGAGTATTAGGCTGAAAGATGGTGAAAGACGAGGCCATCGCTTGAATCAGAGCCTAAGCTCCCCTCGCTCCAAGTCCATTTTGTTTCATTTTTGAACTACTGGAGTGTGCAGAAAGGAAATGAACTGTGGATTTCAGCACACTTTAAACCACATGCCACGTCTGATAACCTGTTGGCATTTTCAAATTGCTGTGAAAATCGCAGCCAGTGTATTGCACATGTGTCACGTCCTGGACTGGGTTTCTGAGAGTCTTTTCAATCTCCGCAAGGAGTTTGTGATTGTCAGCGCTGTTAAGCAAATACCTGAACAAATTTCTGCTTTATTAAAACTGGCACCTCTGTAGCACTGTTGGACTCTTGTTTTATTTTTAGCCAAAATAATAATTTCTTTGCTAATATTATTCTAATAAATAACATTGGTGTTAGTTGGCATGGTCAGTTCTGTCTTACTCGATGTATCCACTAGGGGGCACAAAACTTAAAAAAAGCATCGAGGTTTGGAGCTCCTTTCGTTACTTGATTGTAAGGCACTGCTGGGATTCGAACCCAGGATCTCCTGTTTACTAGACAGGCGCTTTGACCAACTAAGCCACAGCGCCTTACACTTATAGACCTGTCCTCTGCTGCAAATGTAGTGGTCTTCTGCTTGCTGACTTAACAAGACATTGGAGTGTTGACCAAATATATTACTCCTTTACTATTTTCTCTGTGATTGATATAACATATTTTCATAGTGATATTCCTGGTGTTGGTTTATTTGCACATCTTTATGACCCAGATATTCAGTATATAGGACTTGCCTAAAATGCTTTTCAAGTATGCCACTATACATCGATCAAAAGTGACCATGTTGTGACAGTTCAATGTTCTGCCGGGAAACTTTTGGACCTGGCATTCGTACGGATGTTACTTAGATGTGCCACCCGCCTAGACCAGGCCAGGAACCTCCACCCCATAGCACTCCTTGATGGCAGCATCCATCCCCAGCAGGATGCAGGCTGACACAGGCACACACACAAAATCGTTTAGGAACAACTCAAAAAAAAAAACATGAAGAACAGCACAAGGTGTTGACTCAAAGTGATCAAGTATCTGTGGGATGATCTACAGAGACCCCTCACCTCAACCCATGGGACCCAAAGGCCCCCACTAACAACATTGTGTTGCCAGACACCACAAGACACCCTCAGAAGGTCCATGTCCATTCTTCGATGAGTCACAACTGTTTTGGAGACACAAGGGAGACCTACACAATATTATTAAGGTGGTCATAATGTTATGACTGATGGGTGTAGGTACATTGCAGGTAATTTCCTATTGTGTCTTTAAAAGCATAGAGAACTATTTTCACACACCTCTTATATGTGCAGTATATGTTTTTGTAGTGGGTTTAATGATTAAAATGAAACATGCTGGTTGTCCTTTATTCCACACGTCTTACTGTGTTTAACCTCTTAATGTGAAACACAGTCTTACAAAGCATGCTTTTTAGACAGATGAGTCTGATATCTGACAATAAAATAAAGTGGGGAGTTGTTCCAGTGCTGCTCACAGCAGAGATAATAGTTTGATGACAGGTCTCCTACAATAGTAATTAAACTTAAAACACACACACACACACACACACACACACACACACACACACACACACACACACACATCAGGAGTTTTGTATAGACATCTGACTGGAAGATTGGTTAAAGAGTGACTATCAATGGGTTTATTATTAAAAAAAAAATGAATTCAAGCTAAATGTCTGTCAGTAATCTTTGAGTCTGGACAGATTTGTGCTTTATTGTGTTTACCTTTCTGTGTGGAGTCTGCGTGGGTTCTCTCCGGGTACTCCGGCTTCCTCCCACCATCCAAAGACATGCTCATTAGGTTAATTGGTGATTCTAAATTGGCCGTAGGTGTGCATGTGAGTGTGAATGGTTGTCTGTCTCTCTGTGTTAGTCCTGCGATAGACTGGCGACCTGTCCAGGGTGTACCTCGCCTCTCGCCCAATGACAGCTGGGATAGGCTCCAGCAGACCCCGCGACCCTTAACAGGAACAAGCGGTTACAGAAAAAGAATATGTGTTTGCTGTGATCTTATGTAAAAAATGACGTCAGTAAAGTAACAGAAAACAACCATAAATGTATTTTACCACAAACCAAGGGTTATTAAAGAATAATCTCTGACTATGACCAAACTATGAAAATGACACTTTAAACTTCTAACTAAAAGAGAGCAAGGGCACTCGAAAACAAATGAGCAGGAATTATTTTTCTTAGAACCTATTGACCAAAGTATGTGCTGACAGCAAAACTAAATCAAAATTCAATTTTCATTTAAAAATGAGCAACAATTATCTCTATTTTCTTCTTTTCGTTTGTATTCCTGAAAGTGTTTGCACAAAAACTAAACTCAAGTGGCATTTTGTTATAATTGCTATGGTTAGCTGCACAAAATACAACACTTTTTCAACATCTCCATTTTATTGTTTCAATCTACTTCAGGAAATGGTCCGCGTTGGAACATCAGCGCTACCCAAAACAAGTCTTTTACAGTGTTTAAAATTACATGTGTTACCTTTTACCTACCTTTGTCTTTCAAATTGATGGTCAGCTGACTTGTGTACAACTCACGCCGACTCCTAGTGTCTGCACAGTACATGTCCAAAAACTTCCCTAACATAAATCAGGTTAACTCAAAAATCTGAATTTTTGAATGTCCTTTGAATGTCCAAACATAATGTACTATTTACTTGACCCTTCTGAATTGTTTATATTGTATTTTGTACACATCCTCTTTTGTCTTCACAGGTTACCTTCCTTTTGCATATTTTGTACTGGACTGTCTTTCAGGTTAAACACTTTGCTGTCTGCCCTTGCACCGGCTGCCCTCGTGTGCTCTGCATGCTTAAATAATCCTAAAATTAATCCCTGTAGGTACTGCTTTCACAAAACTGCAAGAGATCAAGTAACACGACTTTCTTCAGATCTCAGCATGTGGTCCTAAGCGACGCTTCCAATTGATCTGTAGATTTTTAAATAGCCTGACCTTACCGTTTACAATACCAGCAGTGACTCCGACAGGCAACTGGCTAGAGGCAACAGCGTACTTATTTTTGTTATTATGTGTCATTGTAAAAAAGGTTCCTTTGCTGCTATAATGCCATATCCTCCCTTTGGTGGATATCATCTCTTTCCAAAGGAGCACCCGAGAATAGTTCAATCCGTGCCACAAAAGCACACCTCTGATGTCTTTGTAGTACGGCCTTCCTCAGTTCTTTTGTCAGTCATGCTGGAAAGTGACAGGTCTTGGAGCAAGGCAACCGGTGTGGATGCAAACACAAGGATGTACATTTTGCGAGATTACTTTTTTCAGTTGTTTTCAGCGGCAACGCTTTCCATAAGCTTGATGTTACTTTATATTCTAACTCTGTCTTCTTAGAAGTTCCCAAAGACAGGTACACATCAAAGCATGCTTCAATGTGGTTCTTTTGACTGTATAATAATAAGATGTCTCCCATAGCTTCGTGGACCTGCCATCCTGAGGACGTGGGATGGCATGTGGCCGTTGCTGATCATGCTTGTCAATCAATCCAGACCAGACGTGTCAACCAGACCAGACATGCCCCCAGACATGGAGTACCTGTCTTTGTCTTTACTTAAGTTTTGAATTAATTCCATCATCAAAAACATGGATGCTAGGCACCGGGTCAGGTTGGCCCACAGTGGCAGCGCGCTCGGCCGCAACGTCTCAAGACTAACCCTCCATCCGACCATGCGATTTCGTTGTATGATGTATAGTGTATACGTTGTATAATGACAAATAAAGCACTTTATAAGGCACTTTATTAACAAAATTCCTAAAAGAATTCAACAGTTTTTGAACGTTTTTTTATTGGAGAGATTTTTGTAGTCATTTCTGTATTGGCTTTACTTATCAGATTCTTCTACTAGGTCCATCTTTAGTCTATGGACCAAGACACAGAAAAGTCTTAAGTAGCTCTGACTACTTGGTTTATATTTACATTAGACAGG
>JASGAT010395957.1:0-15352 GCA_030220025.1 Chelon auratus
TTTATTTCTTATTAAGCTGGAGCTCTGTGTTTACATTTGCACACTATAGCTTAAGTTAAAGCTGGAGTTCAATGTTTACCAGACATTTGCACATTCTTTGTGGCTCATTATTTATTATATTATTATATTTTCTTTAAAATAATGTTATTCTGCTGTGAGCAAATAAAAATAAAAGAGGAGAATGATCAAATGTGACAGTATGGTTATTTTAAGCCATTCATTGAATTTAGAGGGGAAAAAAAACATACCGTGATATGAAATTACTCATACCAAGATATAAAATTTTGCTCATACCGCCCAACCCTAAACCATAGTGGTGACTTTAGAAAGTTATGCTGCCAGTTTATGTGTAAACACTAGCATTAACCTCAGAAGGATTCGCCAACAATGATGTTGCCATTCCTATCATGTTCCTACATGCAGCAGCTCCAACCTTTAAAAAAGGATTACATCTGTTTAAAATACTTCAGATGTGTTACATGTTTTGAAGCATCTAAACGACTTATGTGCAAACACTAGGTTTCCACACTTTCAATACGAGAGTTTCTGTAATTTAACAGGAGGTCAGGGTCATGTAATATTTTTTTGTAAAATATATGGATTCCTGCTACACTTACCATTATTATGCTCAGTAAATAATACGACTCCCTTTACAATACAGACTTGCAGTTTAGTACCTTCTTGAACATGTTTTTCATTTTCTTTTCATACCATTTTTATTATTATTGAATGCAGTCAGAAATGTGAGAAATCAGTTGCGCTCAGTGTGTTTCCCATAATTTAGGTCGCCCAGGCTACTGTTTTTACTCACAGGCCCTCAAACATAAAAGTCACATCTTCTGTAGGGGACGATAAATATTTCAGAGAGGTTGTATCAGTTAAGTGACATGGTCACAATGAGAGAAGCTTGCAGTCTGAATTAAAGATGTACTCTGTACAAATGCTGTGGCTGCATTAGATTAGCCACAACCTGTAATCTGTCACTTAGTTGCAGCATGCCTTGCTGTTTGAACTGATGTAAACTGCTGCCGTCTGGGCACAGAGCTGGGGAGTGTAATGGGGATTCATTGATCCACTGGTCTTTAGCTGATTGAGTTAGATAATTAAAAAGCCTCTTGTATCAGTTCCATTAAGGATTGTTTGTGTTGCTTTTTTTCTTTGTGCTCTTGTTCCTAAACAGCAAAACTTAGAGCTCCAGAGAGCTGCAGGAGAACAAACAGTGTCTTTTTGGCCCATTCTTTAATGTATTATTTATCCAGTTTGATTATGAGATCACTGCCGATTTTGGGAGCTTGTTGAAACACAAACTAGCTGGTAGTTATAAACCAGATTACATGGAGATATTTTACGGTGAAGGAACTGGCTATATATGGCTATGTTGGCTATGTAAATCAAAATATTAAGCAGCAAGTGTGATGTGTTGGGGTCACACATATCCCTCCAAACAGGATCTGGAGTGACTGTGCTGTCCCGGAGCGTGCAGGCTGAGGTCTGCTTTGTACCTCCTCCAATAGGCCAACTGTCCTCTGCTGTCACTGGCAGCCGCGCCAGGCCTCCTCAGCAATGGCTATGATGTCTGCGGCAATGCTGAAAATAGCCATGCTGAGCTCATTAGCAGATTAGGTGTTGCAATGAATCTGTGTGGTTAGAGCTCCACGGCCTGATATTGTTCCTCCAGGATGGCAATTACAGCTGATTGACGTGTTGGCACATGGGGACGGAGGGGTGGAGCCCGCAGCTTGCGCCTGTGGAGGAGCTTCACATGAAGGGCAAAATCATTTTCTCCACATCACATACAGTATCGTAAAACAACAGTATCTGTGTCACTGGCATCAAATGAGAGACCTGCAGTTGTGATCCAACTCGTACTTAAGTTTGCATCAACAGTCACACAGATCCTGGCTGTACACGGTGATATAGATGTAGTGGAAAATATCATCTTTTTTTTCTTTTTTTTTTGTTTGATCATGGGCTTCACCAGTTGCTATTTCTTTTATTTACTTGCCTACTGTACACAGCAGCATCAGCAAGAAGGATTTACTTATCGCCATTTCAGCCAGTTTCCCCCTTTTGATCACGGATGCTTTGCCCGCACTGGGACTTCCCATCATGGCTGCAGATCAAATAAGCGTGCCCTTTTAAATGGATGCTGTATGAGTTTCCAAATGACACTCCCTCCCCTCCATTTGAAAGAGAATCATTGTGAGTTCCTACTGACTGTCTGTCCCCTTGTCTTTTAAATTATAGAGTTTGGTCTGCGGTTGTTTAATCTGCAAATTTCAAAATTAATATTTTATTTAATTCCTTTAATTTAAACCCCTTGGATGCCAGTTGTGGCAAGAGAATATTTGATTCTTTGCAGAGTGCAACAAACTGCCAAGTGGCATGGGAGTCTCTGATCATATTTGTTCAAATGGCTCCATTTTTCTTTCTTTTTTTCTTTTTTTTTGTATGTTTTCAACCGTCCTGCCAATCATAAACTTTGTATGATGTGCACGCTTTAAGAAGTGGCTCAGGACTTGGGAAGGGTTGGGGTAGACTATGCAATAAGAGATTACATGTATGTGTGGCTACACATACACTCAAAAATGTCCTGCCCTAGATATTAAAACGTCAGGTACAAGGACCAAAAACGTAGGATAAAGTTTTAGATGCTTTTTGGATGAGTGTCGTGACAGATCCCTTCAGATGGGCCTTTGTATTGAGGAGATTTCAAACACTTTCCCACAAAAACAGCCTAAACTATGTCTAAACTATAGACTAAAGTATGTGTTATGCTGTGAATGACCTTCTCAAATGTGCAAGTCCTCTGCTAGTACAACCATGCTTTCCCAATTTAGCTCTATTGACCATAAATGTCTACTGCTGAGTCCAACAACGGATGTGTGAAAATCAGCACACGACTGGTCACTTAATGACCCGTTAATGAAAGAGGGATCATTGCTTGGCTTGCACTGACCGTTCCCACATGTATGAATCCAGAAGACAGAAAAACACTCTCAGTACATAAGCCAGCATTGGAAAAGAAAATAAAGTCTGCTATTCAGAGAGGACAAGCGATTTACAATAAGTTCAGAAATGTTGTAAGTACTGGCAAACAATTCAAAATCTCAGTAACAAAGGAAATACCAACTAATGAAAAAAAAATTCTAATTCCAGGAATGGAGGCTCAAAATGTTACTGATACCCCGAAAAAATAATTTGCCAAAGCATGGACTGATACCTCAGTCCTATCCATTTACTGCCTCCTCAGCCCCTTAAACAGAATTATCTCTGCAGCAGAGATCAAATGAATCGGGCTTTTAGTAGTCTCGGTTCACAAAAAGTAAGTGGACCTGATAAGATTCCAGTCAGGTCACTGAAGGAGCATGCAGAGGATCTAACTTGTTTCAGTGCAGGTTGTACTGTGTATCACTTACCGTGTACGGGCTGTTTTTCCCGGGGTCTGGAGACAGAATATGCCAACTCATCATCTTGTTTGGAAAAGTGAGTCCAATCTGGGGATGAATGAATTTTCACTTTACTCGTAGCCTGTTTGGATGAGTAATTACAGCCACTCCACCCACCATTTAAAAACTAAAATTAAGGCAGCATCTGCGGCTGTTTTTTTTTCTTTTTTCTTTTGGATGTCATGTGCCTTGTGGTTTATTTAAAATGTTTTCTATGTTTTGCAGAGGTGTTCAATTTTGAGTATCAAAAAAAGCAAAAAGTTAAAAATTTAAAAGCATACACAACAAATAAAACATTTTTTTTAAAAAAGCATGTACATGTCTTGTGCTTCCATCAGAAGGATGAAATAATTTGAGGCTTGTCTGAATCCTGTTTAATCAGCATCTTGGAGGTGTCTCTTCTTCTGCAATGGCTAATCAATACTTGATTAGAGAATATAGCGTCAGTTGCTTGTCTTAAGGCGCACAACTCCTAAAATCCATCACCCCAAATATGCAACAGCAGAGGATGGAAACATGCGGCCTTCTGAAAGACCTCTTGGTTTACACATCCAACATCTCCTATGTTTGATTCATCTTTGATCAAAATGCAACCGTAGTGTCAGTTTTGTGTGGACTGCTGGTGCATGCTAGCATGTACCAGTTTAATAAGTAAAGGTGCAGCCACATTTGATTTGTAGATGAATGGGACACGTCCATGGTGCAACAATATGGGTCTTAGTGACTAGATTTTCTAACCTACCTTCCTGGTGCGACATTCTAACCGATGCAGCAAGCATCATATTTATAATTTATTATACATTCTTATTTATTTTTTATTTTTCTAAATTCTTTTGTATCTTGTGTCTTTGTGAAATGTTATTTTGTTTTCCTTTTCCTCCTCGTCAAACTAGGCTCTGTTTGATATTCCTTGATTTAAAATTCTGCTTAGATTTGGTGCAGACAGCAGGCATGGATTAATAAATTAAGAGTCCCTTTTCTGATCCAGAGACTGCCATATCTGAAGATACTCTACGATCCAGTCTTAAAGCGGCGAATATTCTAATATGAATAAATAAAGTCACCCTCCTTTACAATGATTCGATTTCAACTTGTACTTAGTGTTGGATAAGTTGTCATAGCTAGAGTGGGTCAGGACTACTTACAGACACTGAAGTCTGTGCCATTCATCTTATTTGCACTCAATAACTTTTTTTTAGATTGATGAAGAATTAAATACATTTTTCATTATTATTACCACTCATTGTCTAACGCAAAGCTCTCCACACAATAGCAGGCTTATTCTTACATTTGTAAAATGCAATCCGAGGGAGCACAAATTCTTGGAGGATGCCTAAAGGAATTGGTTACAACTTTACTGAAAACAAAATACTACACTAGTTTTTCAGAAAAAATAGAAGAAGAAAGAAATGGAAGTATTCTTAAGGATTTGTGTTTTAAAAGGCATAGTGAAAATATTGCTTGGTGATTTTTAAAAACCAAAATTAAAGGATGCAAAAAATTATTTCTCCCTTCATGAATACTATATACAGCCCCTGTTTCTTAAAGGGGGGGAAATTTTGCAAATTTCAGTGCTTCCTTTTTAATTCTACAGAGAATCACCACCAGTACTGTTTGTCAAAATATGTCTGGAAGAACTGAAAAGGCTTTTTCAGGACCAAAGCTCATGAACTCCTGAATTTGCACGTCCTCAGTGTGCATGTCAGTGTGTATGTTGTAAATTAAAGACAATTAATTAACCATTATTTTAGATTTACATGATCAAGATTTATTTCAATGTCTGGGGATGAGTGTGGAAGATTACCATGTTGAATTAGACCTATCTACACTGATCAGGCATAACATTATTACCGTCTGCCTAATATTGTGTAGGTATCCCCTGTGTCTCCAAATAATTAATAATATCAGAGAACATCCACATGAATGCCAGGTCCAAAGGTTTCCCAGCAGATCATTGCACTGTCACAAGCGATTCTCAATAATAGTCGCCCACTAACAACATTCTGTTGCCAGACACCACAGGACACCCTCAGAAGGCCCATGTCCATTCTCTGATGAGTCACAACTGTTTTGTCAGCAAAAGGGGGAATCAACACAATATTAGGGAGGTGGTCATAAAGTAATGTCTGTTCAGTGTACGTCACCAACCTCATAGATGTGAACCAGGGCCGCCATTATTTGAATTAAAGAATCTATTTTATCTTTGCAATCAGTCAACATTTCATGTCTACTGCTCAGCTATTTTTCAACTTCTGGGTACAGACTGGCAGACTAGCTTAATTAATCTAAATGCTGATTAATTTAGTAAGAACTATAAAAGTGATAACAGATCTAAGAGAATCTTTGAGTTGCAGTTATTTCAAAGTTGAGTTACATGAACGCGTTGAAATCCAAACTTAATGAGATTCAATGAGGGATTTGATTCATTTGGATATGATAAATGGATTTGATCGTGGACTTAGTATTGCCGCCGTAGGCCGCCAAACCCCAATCCTTATGCTCACAGCTTTGCTTCTCATAACCCTTTTCTAACCTATCGTACTGTAACATCGTGTCTTTGGAGAGTTGCAGATTGAGGCTGACAATGTCACAACACATTTTTCTTTCAAAGGGCATTATGTGACCCCCTGTTGTCAAGGAGTGCAAAGGTTTTCGCTGTAACCTTCAGTAAGAAAATAAAATATTCCTTTTTTCTTTGTCTGTACCTTAATCTATAATTTCCCTCTCCAATATATTTTAAAGGGAAAACTTGGGTCGTTAATAAATAATGGTAATTTGTAGTCACTAGGAACACAATTCACGTGTTTAGTTTTTACTGTAACATGTAGCATTGGCAGATATTAGAAGTCTTTAACTTGTATGAAAGGATCACACAATGAGAAGGTGATCAAGCTCATTGTCATAAAGCTCAACATTGTACGAAATGCATCATCTCACAAACCAGGACCATACACAGACTGTGTCATACAGGAGAACAAGGAGCTTGGGTGCATTAACTACGGGGAAGGTAGACGTGAATGTGTTGTCATTCCTTTTTGGAGAGATGATGCTTGTGGGGGTCTGAACATGGGGCGAGTCTATGCTGCGTCCAGCATTAAATTAATGTGCCATATTATGCCTGTGTGAGGTAAAGTGTGTACAGTGTGAGATTTTTATATTTTGTTGGAGACCCATGTGTCCTTTGTACTGTAGTACATGGACACATTTGCTAATATTCAGCAGTTGTAAATGCACAGATAAGCCAAAGCATAATGTCCAGTCAAAAATCAAATGAATATGTTTACTGTATCTCATACCCATAGTATAATAACTGTGTGTTATATTTTTAAAAATTAACAGTCCACGCCAAGGGCACAAGGGCCAAACAGTTAAGCCCAGATTGCTGAGTTGGAGCGTTTCCCGATAGCTGTGGTGAGTACCTACTGACAGTGGTCCAAAGGGTTAGCAGGGTGTTGATGTGCTGTGATGATTACTGTTCCATGGCAGCTTCAATTTGCAACTCGCAGCCCCTAAAGGATCCGCTGCTAACATGTTCGTGCCAGATATCAAAGTAGACATCCAGAAGCCTAGTCTAGTCCATACCTGGATAGGATAGGTCAGACTTGTTTTTGTTGCATGTGGAGGACTAACAAAGGGTAACCCCCTTTGTTAGTCATCAAATCAATGTGTAAGATCCGTTATTTATCACATGAAAGAAAAAACTCAGATTGATCCTTACAGGGGAACTACTGTGTTGTACAACCTGGACCTTATTTCTGGCATAAAATATGATCGTTTACTCACCCATATAACTTTTGTGTAATTTGTAGTCCTTCAGGAGATATTTAGATCTGCGTATATCCATATATGGGAGTGACTGGGGCACCGAAACGCAGCCTCTAAATAACGCATTATCTGCCGCGAACGAAACTAGTGCTATTCCCCGTTGAGTCTGGATTTACCTGTTATCATCATCCGGGGTCTGTAGATTGACGTACCTACTAGGGCTGAATGATATGGACAAAATTTCATATCTCGATAATTATGCCAGATATCTCGATATCGATACCATTTTTTTTAAAAGCCCTCTTCCGAGACTGTGTACACGGGCACCATGTCTTTTGCAATGTGGTATGTTATAGCGTCTGTAATGTGTTTATGTCTGGTGGACGTCGACTCATACGGTGTAACGCTACTGAACGCATCAGCAATCAAACTTTGATTGAACTTCTTTTGGGATGACTGAGAAGTCCCCGGTGTTTCTCACAATACACTCTTCGTGCAGCACGTGATGGTGTTGTTTCATGTGGTGAAACATGTTTCTTGTGCTATCTTACTTCGTCGCAATTTTCGCCAAGCAACCTGCACAACATCTCGCTCTGGTTTACATCATCATTTTTAAATCCAAAATACCTCCAAATAATGGAAGATGATTTATGTTTTGGCACCAAATCAGATTTTGCACCAGTGACACGGGAATCAATTGTCGCTCCCATCCCAAGCCCACAAAATACTCCCGTCATATCCCGATCACGTGACTGCCCCCCAACAAAAATCCTGTCCCGCAAAATCACGAGAGAAAGACTCCCAAATCCCATCCAGCTCCTGTTGTTGTCTAAAGTTGGGCGCACTCACCGCATTGCAGCGTCACTTTTTAATTTAATCTCCGGCTCCGTCCCGCTCCGTTGATTATTTGCTCCCTATCACGCTACCAACAGTGAAACTGACTCCCGTACTGCGGGACTTAAGTCCCGAAAAATTGTCACCCTCTATTCTGCACCGCCACCGGCCGCATTATCTTCCAAGCTCACTTTACTTTCTTTCTTTTTAATTTCCCCGCTGTGTATGTAGTGTGTGTGTACGTCTCAGTCTCCGTCTCCCTCACTCCCGCCCTCATATGTTTGTCATTGGTCTACATCATTTATATCATTGCTTTTTCGTTATTAATATCTGTTGATATCTAGATATAGATACGATAACGATATATTGTTCAGCCCTACTACCTACCCTGGATGATGCCATCTCTGAGTGTAGCGTGCACCCGAGATGGTCAGCTTGTTTTCTTGTAATTTGCTACTGCTACACAGCTGAATATTTTTCTGATTCTGAGGTTGTGGACGAACCATAGCAGTAGCAAATTACAGGAAAACAAGCCGACCGTTGCGGGTGCGCGCTACACTCCAAGATGACATCATCCAGGCCAGAAGACTGACCTACAGACCTCGGATGATGATGATAACAGGTAACACCGGACTCAACGGGGAATTGCACTAGCATACGATAACAAAATTTTGGTGATATGAATGAGTTACGCGGCAGATAATGGGTTATTTAGAAGCTGCGTTTCGGTGCCCCAGTCACTCCCACTATGTGGATATACGCAGATCTAAATATCTCCCGAAAGACTACAAACGACACAAAAGCTATATGGGTGAGTAAACGATCGTATTTTATTCCAGAAATGAGGTCCAGGTTGTAAATAAAACAAAACAAAACAGTAGTTCCCCTTTAGCTATGCACTATAAGGATGTTAAGATACCAGAAATCTGATGGTTTGTATGATTGAATTTGTACAATAGTCAATACTACATATGATATAAAAAATAAATGAATAAAATTAGTCATTTTCAGGATAGAGTCTTGAAAAACGTTTTGACATTTTGACAAAATGTATAGTCATGGCGGAAGACTCCTTGCTGTTTGTTAGCCTAAACAAGCTAACATCAGCCTTTGTGAACGTTGTGTGTGAAGCATTGCTACAACAGATGCAGCGGTCGTAGTTCACAAATTATTAATTTTGGGACGACATGTTAATACAAAACTGTTACAGACTTTTGATACGATACAGCTGATTTGACAAAGAATTATTGTTTTTCGTGAGATCAATCAATACGTGAATGCAGGACATTCAGTACTATTCACTGTATTCAGTATGTATTTTCCTCAGGATCACATCACTAGTGTTTATATTTAGTCCTCTGGTTTGATTTAGAAGCATTACAATACACTGCATGATAGATACTGTAATGTATATGTGGAGACTACATGCAAGCCTCACTGAAAACTTGACAAAAATCTTCAGATTAGAGTAAAATGGAGTTAAAGTGTTGCATTATGTGTTTGATGCATTATGATAAATATGCTCTCACTATGCTATGTTAAAAGCTTCGGCCCAACATGCAGAATAGCTGTAATCCACTCTGTGCTACGCCACATTTCTTCATTTGACTTTTATTGATGTAGATTTTGTATGGCATCTACTCTATAACTACTTAAGCTGGAATGTGCCTCGGCCGTGGCCTTTATCATTTGATAAATGCTTTTCCTCTGAGTGCACGTCGAGTCCCCTTACAAGAATTCCACGGCTTTTACCAAAAGCCATTGCACCAGGAAGTAATCTAATAATGAACACAACAACAGTTTACACACTGCCCGCCTTTGTACCCATAATATAAACAATGGAACTGCAAGCATCCAGACCTCCTCTAATGGAGTACCAGAGCAAATACATTCATTTAATCACAAGCCTTTCTTTCAAAGCAAACTGGCCAAGCAGCAGAGGATGAGAGGCTAATGACCCATGAGCAATAAGCAAGTGTTAGACTGAATGTACTCTTGGTAAAAGAAAAAAAGCTTTTACGAAATAGCCTATCAATATTTTAAAGCAAAGCCTCTATGGCATCCCCCTCTAACTGGATTAGCAGTGTGATGTGTCCTGACAGTATGTTGTTAGTGATACTCCATTTGCTTTGTCTATCATCTGATTTTCCCTTGGTAATCCACAGAGCACCGTTATATTTCATAATTTGTTTTGCTATCAGGGCTGATTTGTAAATGTGCAAATTCTAATTAGCCATAGCTACTGTTTCTAATTTATTAAATATTAAATGATTCCTGTGGTGGAGTCTTTTTCCACATCCCCCAGATGAAAGTTTGTGGTATGCAAATTCAGTTGCCTTTCGGATGTCAGCGGTTTTTTAAATGTCCCACTTTGCGAGTGAAGCCATTTTCCCCTTGCTGTTTGTTTGTCTGTCCCTCTGCCCTCTTTAAGTTTATATTTATTCATCTCTGATCACCAGTTGTGTTTGGGTTTTCAACACAAGTTACATTCTACGTCAAGCTTCAACACCACTGTTTCTTTGACCTCATTAGTGCTGTCTCGGTAATGTGCTTTGGTCACCTACATGAAAGGGTGCTTTGCATTCTCTATGAAGTAACATTTTTTTCTCTTTTAGTCCTTGTTGTTTTGCAACCTATAAAACCTGGTTTGTGATATTAGCTGATCTCTGAAGTTGGACATTTTTGTGCATGTTTCCCAATGTAGAAATAAAGAACAAGTGCCCAAGAGTGTGCAGTTTAATCTTAACATTGGATTTCAGTGGTGCCGAAGAGAAAATACACAATACAGTGTATCATGCAAGCCTTAGTCTTATCAAAAGCTGAATGTTACAAGTTACGTGGACTAAAACAATATCGTAGTAATTTATTTACAATTGAAAGCCTGGGTGTATTCTTAGGGCCTTATGGCCTTGCTCTACGATCCCATCTGGGCTATCCAATTGCAAGTGAGCAGCTGTTTCAGACCTGACATTAAACGTGCGTCTCCAAATGCGTCTCCAGGTCCGATCTCCGAGCTCTGTATGCAAATAAACCTCAACATCACGTAGAATATTTTAACAGCTTTTGTCTCTAATGGATCTCTACCATTAGGAGGAAATACGTAACGTAACCACACACAGCTCGTTATGCATCAACATGGCCGCATCAGTAATTGACACAGAACCACACTCGTGTACTCATAATAAATACTTTCATTTGTAAATTCTTACTTGTACATGTATGTGTTTTTAGTTAACAGCTACAAGGACAGAGTATTTTAAAGGCTCTCGTTGCTAATGAACAGACATTGCTTTTTTCTTTTCAGGCGATCATCTCTAATGGGGTTGTGTGTTTTTTTTTTCTGAATTAATGAGGCAAAACTCAGCTGACGCAGGAGCACCCCTGTTGAGTATAGGCGGTCTTTATTGCGACTCAGCATGCACTGCGTTCAAGCTACCAAAGGGATGCGGACACATGTGACCCAGACCTCCAAATGTGGACAGAGATCGGACCTCTCAGATGTGTCCTGGGGGTGTTCACACCTGTCTTTTACCGGATCAGGTCTTAACGCAAGGTCTGAACAGGCCCCTAGTGAAGATACCAATATCTTGTCATTATGTGTGATATTTTAAAAAGTTACAAGCACAAGAAGTTTCCAAAATTCTTTTATTTTCTTCCAACAGCTCATGACATTTGTAGGCCCCAGTTCCTGTGTGTTGGGCTCAGTAAACTTCCCAGATTTAAAAGTCAGTCAGTCACTATCTACAGGTATATCCGTTACTGAGATACTGTAAGCATCAAGTAAGCGCTTTCGTGATTGTGGACAACTGATAAGACCCCAGAGACAGAGAAAGTGATATTAATCAACAGCAATGTGCAAGTACTTGCCAAAGCATGACAGTCTTGTCCAATTGTTCCGAGTGATTCTATCGCATGAGCTCTGTTTTCCATCGTACTTCTGTTTGTGTTACAGATACAAATGGGTTGTCACGCAACTGTATTACTGCCAAATATTTATCATAACAAGGAATTATATTGCTACAGTAGGTACAGTGTGGAACTAGGTAAAATAATGTGGTTTGGCCACCACTCAAATTAGATGTGACTGAGAAATTAAAAATAAATTAAGTAAAATTGTGCTGTGAAGTCCCTTAAGTTTGAGTATGAAAGGCATTTATTGCAAATCTGTTGTTATGATCTCTGGATTAATTCAGCTTTATAGAGTGTACAGTGTCCTACAGAGTTGTATTTTGTTCCATTTGTAAGGCTAATGTTGCAGACAAGGGGGTTACAGGAATATCCATATGCGCCTATACAGTGTCGTTCTCGGTTCCTGTTGTTCCTGGAGCTTCTTAAATGTGCTTAACTTTCCGTGGGTCGTCATGATTGTTAATCTGAAGTCATTTAAGTTACAATGCTTTTTGCAGCCACATGCGCCCCTATTATACATACTATAAACCGTGTCAGTCTAGCTGTCCCTTGTATTCATTCCTCTTGCATCTTNCCCCAGTATTTTCTCCCAGTTTTATGTGATTTGAAATGTTTTTCAATGCCACATGTATTCAACTGCCAGACATTTATTGAACGCCCACTTATCTCGAGTGAACTTCACACTAATTAAGTTTTAAGAAACACATCCATCAACCTATTGAGGCAGTTAATTTACTCTTGCAGTGTGAATCTGATGCACATATTTCACACCACATTGTGCAGGTCTTACACAGACTGGAGGGAAGATTGCAACAAATATTCTATCTTTATTGACCTACGGTGTTGTAGATATGCAAGTTTAAATGTTTAAATATACTGAATAAATGTGCGTTATACTGTGTGCCAATAAAATGTTCTTAATTTGACACACAGAATGTATTATTCTAAAGTATGCACTTAACATTCAAGCATAGACTTGACACAACTCTCCTCCAGCCCCTCTGCAAAACAACAAGGATATTAAATCTAGCCACAGTAGTTGGCAACCAAGCAAACATTTTACAAGTCATTACCGCATTTTCTGCCATTCCTAACTACTACTACCCCCCTTTTATTTTAGCTCCTTGCTGCCTCTGTTCTGCCTTCCCCTTTGCATAATAAACCTCCATCCAATTTGTCATGAAATCCCTCATTTGCTGGATACTCAAAAAGGCAGATTATGCTTATTTTTCATTTGGACAGTGGGAGATGGAGCCAGGTGTTTGGCAGCAGCAGAGTGTTCAGGTGTAACTGTGCCGGTGATGGGACATGACGAGCAGCCGCAGATGAAGGATGAGGCGTGGAGGATTTTTGGGAAGAGGGGCACCCCACGACCTGCTCCCTCAAGAATACCCCCGCTGACGGGGAGGAGGTAAAACTTTCTTTTGAATCACTTCTTGCTAGAATCAGCTCCTATTTCTTAATTAGCCGGTTAAAGCCATATTGGGAATCCAGCTGTTAATCTGGGTGAATAGAGAAGTGATTCTGCTTTGCTCAACAAGATTAATTCATGCCTCCTCAGACAGTAATGGTCTGATCTATAACAAGTCCATTAAATCAGTCGGCTTTGGTTGTAGTCATATTAATAGCGAGCAGCACTGGCATGAAAGCGGATGTATTAGGGATTTTATGAGTGTCATTCCTATTATTAGCAGTGGTTTACAAAGCTTGCTGTGCACACATGAGCGGTTTAGTTGAAACTGGCTGTAACTACACCACACTTAATTCCCATGTTGGAGTGGCCTACAATAAAAATAAAAAAAAAAGATCAGAAGCATGCTTTCGAGCAATGCATGTTTCATAAGGGTGTCACATACTAATAATAGCAGCCTACATGATGGACGTTGGGGCCTGTTAGAGGTAAATTTATTCCGTTAAATCTCACTGTGATCTTATCCCCACACATGAAACCCCAGATTTGGACACTGACTTATAGAATGGGGTGGGGCCAAGAACATAAGTACATGTTAGTCATAGGGAAGATGTCTAGACAATGACTCGACCATTTCTTTTGTTGTAAATTTTTTTTTTTTTTTAGTGATTAAAGGGACAAATCTTTGGTTTGTTATTTATTTTATACATTTCAAGACTTCATTAACTTATTAAATAAAAACATAATTATGAGATAGCCCTTGGATTTCTTATTTTTCTGCAAGGTTCTAGAGACATTTCTATTATACTGCATAATCATCAGTTCATTTCTAGGAAGCACATAAAAAAAATATATAAACAGTGAAGCCCAGTGTTGCGTTATAAAAAGAAATGTATCATGCTAAAATGAGAAAATGGTCTGGTTCCGACTTGGAAAAAAAATATGATATATACTGGACAGATGGGTACAAACAGGAAGATGAAGACAAAACGTCTGCCGTAATATTCCATAGGAGATAATGGCTGTGTGCTCACATTTCACTTAGTGTTAAAGAGAAACTGCTTCAATAGGACTGACACGAACACAGCAAATTGCTGTTGGAACTGCCTTTCACTCTGGTTGTTACAGCGTGCGCTAATGCATATAATGTGCTAATACAGGTTACCGTGGTTACACATCAACACTGCAGATCACTTCCTTCATCGTTTATGTTCGGAGAGTACATTCTGACTTGAAAAAAAAAAAATCTAATATCTGTTATTGTTTTTTATAAATGCTGCCAGAAATGAAGCCTACCAGACCTACCAGACAGTCATAAGAGTGCCTTATATTATAACAAAGCTTTATCTGTTATTCTAACCAGTTTTATAGCACGTTTTTAAAAGTTACCCTGTCAAGTTATGGTAATCCTTCCACTTCATGCTTAGTTCACAATCAAACCAGGAGTTCATTTTTAGAACCTCATTTTATTTATTTATTTAGTTTAGTTTGTAGATCCATATCTGCTATCTTCTCAACTTTAACCCTAATTTGTACACGTCATCATATACCCACGAGTACCTTCCACCTCTAGTGTGGAAACATTGTCCACAAAATTTCAGCCACTGACTTCAGTTTGAGTCATGTTGTTGCAGTAAAACAATAAAATATATGCACATAACATAATGGATTTTGTTTGCACGTCGCCAGACTTCTACTTTCAGGATGATTCAACATTGTGACACTAATATAAAGTTAAGTACAAGGCTGACTGGCTCTTCAAGTTTTGATCTGGAGTAATGTTCCTTCCAACTGAGTAACTATTTGTCGTGAAACATTTGATCATCCAGACTGGTAGAACACTGAACCTTAGGGTGTATTCACACCTGCCTTGTTTAGTCCGATTAAAACGAACTCAAGTTCGTTTCCTTGCTTGGTTCGGACCTTTTTGACTGGTGTGAATACAATCACTCGAACTCTGGTGCGGACCAAACAAGCGGACCGA
>JASGAT010395958.1:0-20644 GCA_030220025.1 Chelon auratus
CACACTGCTGAAACGTGTTGTTTCTTGCTGTTCACAGTCACCCATAGCTGTGTAGCAAAATAGCTACCGGTCCAAGTACCCCTAGGCTTGAGGCCGGTAACATTAGCAGTGTGGAGTTCAGTTAGTGAGGTCATTCATTCTGTGAAAACAATAGGTATGAAACAGGTGGCTCTTATTTAAGGATGAAGGCAGCAAATGCTCTACATGCTGGTTATAGAGCTTTCCTCTCTGAAAATCTGAGCAAAACGGGTGGTTCCAGACATTGCTCAGAAGAACACTGCACTTTGATTAAAAAGGTGATTAAAGGGGAGAAAACATATAAAGAAGTATATGATAGGCTGATGAGTTGAAATGATCTCATGCGTGCAAAGAATAACCAAAATGGCAAAGACTCAGCCAAAGATCACCTCCAGGGAGATCAAAAAAGGTCTAAAGTTACCTGTGAGTCGTGCAACCATTAGACTGACTAGAGATAAACAGTGAAACATTTCATAGACTGATGAAAGCAAGATTGTTCTTTTTGGATCTGGGGGCTGTTTCTGAGGCAAAACAAAGCAATGCAGAGGAATTGTGGAATGTAGTCCAATGGTCCTGGGCTGGAATACCTGTTCACAGAAGTTGGTCGACTCCAGGCAACATGGCAAAGACGTCTAAATGGAAATCTTTCCTCCTTCATTAATCCCCTCAGCTTCACCTTGTGACCCTTTACACATTGATTAATACGAATAATGTTTCCTCTGTCAATGGAATGTTGTTTTATGATAAGGTTTAAGCACTAAAACTAGTTGGTTAGGTTTAGGAAAATATTGTGATTTGGGTTAAATTAGATCATTTTATAACGTTAACCTCGTGCTACGATGCCAGAAATCCATGTAGGCACACTAACATTCAGACCAGTGCTCGTCATTCTGTGAGAAGACTAGCTAGGCTGCAACTTCATGAGCGAATTCACGCCAAGCCTTCAACAATTCACTTATGGATCCTGGCCAACTCTGAAGTTCCCATTACAACATCTGTACATCTGTAGCTCATCTTAACAGTCATGATGGAGGAGACGCAGGCTGAAATCAGGTGTGAACAAATAAAACAGACACAAGTTTTTGAGTTCTCCATACTTATACTGTGGTCCACAGAAAACAAAAAAATCTTTTCAGGAAAGGGGCCTTTTATTTTCTCAATGTAACAAGATGAATTACCCTTTGTCACATGCTGTCAAAAATAATTTAATCTGAATAAGACCAGTAGAGTATGGTAAAAAACAAAACAAAACTGTAACATGCAAAATACGGTAAAAGTTCAAAGGCTGGTATCATGCATTAGTTTTCCTGTCAACAAATGAACCAGAGGTGACACTATGAGCTGGTACTGTCTGTGTCAAAGTTGGGATCTCCACTGTTCCCCAGAAACAATTAAAAGCCTATCAGTGGCCGCTGCCATGAACACTTCATATCGACCTAATGTTTTAACCTTGTGGCACAGCAGCAACCTAGAACAACTTACTGAGTTACTGAGAGAGGACGTGAAGTGCAAATGTGTAGCTGTACGCAGCTGTAGGCGAAAAAAAAATGCTTCTATGTTCAAAGAAGTCTTTAGCAGAGAGTCGTCTACTCTACCTGACAATGAGGCATGCAGCGACGTCGGTACACTCAGTACCTAACAGGTCCTCTGGCTGTGAGAAATGCTGGCATGGGCTGAAGGACAAGAGGACCTCTGCATTGGCCGGCACGTTGTTTGCCGGCACACGCATCCAACGCCCCAGGAAGCCATCTGCATCTCCCATAGCTTTCATGTCTATCACTCCACTGCCATCCTTCATAATGCATTTGCAGTTGTTGACTTTGAAGCAGCCTGACTTCTTAGCAGAGCTCGGATGAGGAGTGAGAGGCGAAGAAAACGCGCTGAAACCAATGGATAGGGTGAGGAAGACAGCCTGGAGGCTCATGGTGACAGTGCGCACCACTGCAGAGGATAGTGACAAGTTACGTGTTGTAGGGTAACTAAAGAGGTACTGACAGCATGGTGACGGAAGGAAAGTAATTAGAATAAAGGTGTTTGCAATTCCAGGCATTCTTGAGGACCACTATGCTCAGAGTGCTAAGTTTATATCCAGAGCAACACTACCCTTACCAGAAAGACATGTTGCAGCAGAGCTTGAATATTTCCAAGGGCCTTGAGTATTTACCGTCACTGTATTGGGCTGAAGACAGAAAGTGTCTGCAAACAAAAACTAGTTCAAAGGCTACATGTTAACAGCAGGAAGTGGGTTAAAATATGAGTTTTTGATTGTGATGAAGGAACTCTCCAAAGTGCAGCAAAAATCCTTTTTTTTTTGCTACCAAGTTTATTTAACCAGTTTGATTCTGAGGAATTAGATATTTGGTGAAAAATAATGTCAAGAGAAACTAAGTTATCACAAGGGTCAGCGGAGTAAAAGCTGTTTTTGACTTATGGTCACATCTTCATTTGTTAATTTAATGCTAGTTTGTGGAGACAACATTAATGAATAGGCAAGGCAGCAAAAAAAAAAAAAAAAATCTTCATTAGATGCCTTATGCAGCCTAGATATTCATTAATCTTTCCTCCAGAGATCTCCCTGAGACTGACTTGAGTTTTGTAGAGAGCCTGTCCAGCCGAGTGTGATGGACAAGTGATTTCAGTTCCCGTTAGTACCCAATACATTCTAGAAATAAAGAACATGCATCTCCCTTACAAAACCGTACAGCAGACCAACTCTACATGAAAAATTCAGACTACACTGCTTCTACATCTTCCACCATGCAGCTAGATAACCTAAATTAAAAGGTACTTTCTGTTAGGGTCTGATCTTTACAATCAGAATCTCCTGCAACTACATAATATGGTAGTTTCTAGTACTGACTGATTCTTGATATTTGTGGAGGACATACTACACAACAAAAAGTCTTTTTTACACAGATTTTATTTTGTCCCTAGAAAAAGCTTTTAAGCTTTGACAGCAAATTTGCGCATGGAGTAGAGGAGGTCTTTCCTCTGCTGTTTCTTGGTGCGCAGGCTCTCTTCATGCTTGTTGAGCCGGCGACGCAGAGCTCTGGTCTTCTTGGGTCTCAGATCCAGGGGCTTGTACTTCTTGCCCTGAAAACAAAGATTCAGTTGTGCTTAAAATCTATTATGCCAGAATAAAACTCCCTAACAGTTGACAAGACCTAGGATTAAATGTACTGTCTAGCAATTTATACAGAACAGTGTTGCATGCATGTTTCTTCCATATGGAGAGCACAAACCAAGGCTTTGTTACTTAGGTCAGATCATATAATATTCAATGCTAGACATAACACTTGTTAGTAGGTGGCTAGCTCAGGACAAATGACATCTGATGCTTCAGAAGGGGAGAGCATCGCACTGTCATCCACCGTGTTCACACTGACTGCAATGTTCTAATTTATAACAGTAAATGAATTGGGATGTCTGGCTCCTTCTGGAGATATTCAAGGCTAGAACAGATAAATCAAGCTTTTTACATTTGTACACACACAATATTATCAAACGAACTTGGAGCTTTGAGGGAGATATACAACTACATATTACTTCCAATTGATTGCATTTTCAAGCATATAAGCAAAAATTTCTCCTTGCTACCATTTTGTGATGTCAGATGACTCAAAGGCTGTTCCTCCTAAAAAGAAATCTAACTTTTCAAAATACTTCCAACAAACTGAACACAACTGATGAAAAAATTAAGGCCAGCAATATGAGAGCTGCATTTTAGTGTTGGAGGGAATCAGGTGGACTTTTCTGCAGTGTGGTAATGTATACATTAAACTGATCTAGTTTAACTCCAGTGAGCAGACACCTCAAAATACTGTCTTAACTAGAATCATTGCAGTCCATGTAGACACCATTATCAATACTCATTCAGGTCATCAAGTCTCAGTCTTTTGGTAAGCAGTTGTGAATGCATCAGCAAAACATCAGCTCAACAATCATCATCTTAGACGAGAAAAACCAAAGAAGAGAAGTCCCAAGCAGGCATGCTATTGTATGTGCCAAATGAGGAGCTGTATTAGAAAAATCAAAAGACAACCGTCTGCGCTCACCTTGTAGAACTTCCTCAGGTTCTCCTTTTGTGTCTGGTTGATTACAGTCAGGACTCTGGCGATGGATTTGCGAACAACGCGGCTGTTAAGAATGAAAACCAAAGTCAGGCACTTGTGCAACCGAATTCTGGTTTGAAGCAAATGTGGCTGAACATAAATCATTTTAATCACTATACAGTTCAAGTGTTGTACGCCGAATTATTTATTGGTTGAAGCCGGCAAATGTTAATACTCCCATCCATATCTATACATGTATATATTTAGTAGTAGACTCCTATCAGCTACAGTGGCTGAGTGATCTTTATGTGTAAAACAGCAGTGAGTTTAAACTGTTCATGAGTCCCATTAGTAACGTATTGTGATCAGAGCATATTTAAGCCATCAGGCTGAAAATGAATACACAACGCGCTGTTCTGTACATTCACCCAAGACGGCCCTTGTGCTGAGCTCCGTCCTGATACTCAATGGCAGTGATGTTAAATCCAGTCTGGTCCATCAATAGGCACGCGTCCTTTAATTATGTTGAATAATTTTCCAAGGTTCATCCAGTACTTACATCTTGGAGAGCTTGGAAGCAGCTCCACCAGTAACTTTGGCCACACGGAGCTGGGACAGTTCATTTTTCAGGTCGTCCAGCTGCTTCAGCAGCTCCTCCTTCTTCTTGCCCCGCAGATCTCTTGCCTTGATCTTGGCCTGGACAATTGTAGAAGAAAACGTGTGTTACTGCCTAGCAATTTATACAGAACAGTGACTCATAAAGGCTGTTCCTCCTAAAAAGAAATCTAACTTTTCAAAATACTTCCAACAAACTGAACACAACTGATGAAAAATTTAACTCCAGTGAGCAGACACCTCAAAATACTGTCTTAACTAGAATCATTGCAGTCCATGTAGACACCATTATCAATACTCATTCAGGTCATCAAGTCTCAGTCTTTTGGTAAGCAGTTGTGAATGCATCAGCAAAACATCAGCTCAACAATTATCATCTTAGACGAGAAAAACCAAAGAGGAGAAGATGGCTGCATTTGTTTCAAACGCGGCGCTACAAATGATAACCGCACTTGTGCCATGAGTGGAGCCCGTCATTACCGACACAAGTAGGCCTAGATCATCTAGCTGGTTTAAGTTAAAGACCGACATATTACAGCTTTAAATTATTACGTCTTTGTGGAATACATCGTTCATCTAAGCTATCGGAAGCATTTAGTATTAAGACACGATGCATGTACATGAAATGTCAACCGTACTAGCCAGCAAGCTATCGCTAGCTTGCCATATTTTCATTAGCTTCCGATTAGCAACTCAGTTTAGCGGCATCGGTCGTTACTAGCGCTCCGTATTTTAACATTTTATTCAACCCCAGCAGTAGCCTACCTATCGGCGTATGCTCAAACAAGTACCCGAGAATCTTATGTGTACATATAAGGCGGATTAAACGCATTTAATTGACTGCTAAATGTCAAAATAATCATATTTAAGAGAAGAGTGTGAGCTCCCCACCATGTTCCTTCTCGTTGCCCTGTTGGAAAGGCCGGACGCACCGCGTGCTCAGAAGAAGTAGCTTCCGGAGAATTTCTTCTTCGAATAGAAATTTTCGCTTTGACAAAAGAAAAACAGCGCCCCCTGTACCAACCAACCAAACCGCATGTGGCACAGTCATGGACGGAAAAATAACACTTTGTATTATCACCGCGGAAATACAAAGTAGTTTCTAATGGTAAACTAACAGAAAACTCGATATATACATTTCAATACGTGGAAAATGAATCTATATTAATCTTAATTAAATAATTCATTTTCAAGCTAATTGTTCTGATTCACCATGTGAATCTGATGTGAGACTGAATTTCCAAATAAATATGCAGCATTTGAAGATGTGATTCTGGGTTTATTTTTAATAAATGTGGGAAAGGAAACAACAGCAGTAGAAGCAATCACTTAAATCATTAAAATTTTCAAAGTAGAAGACAGAAAAGCTGTAGTGATTGTACAATTGTGTCTCAGGGTTTAATAGAGCAGAATAAACCAGGTTAAAAAGTGCATTCACCCTTTCTTTCATTCTCATGGAGACAGTATATTTACCGAAAGGAGTCTGCATTACTACATCAGTCTGCTACCTGTCATTAGCAACACATGAGGACAATTAATTCTGCATTCAAAGATGTGATCCCACGCCTCAATATACAGAGAACACGTTAAAACACACACAACTTTGAGTGGCAGAAAAACATATATTGTGTTATGACTGACATCAGGGCTGGAGATAGTGACTGGCGCAGGGTGAGAAGCTGAGGCAGAAACAAAGGATTCTGGTCTATGATGATGATAAATACTGCAAACTGGCCATGTCAAACCATTTACATCCACTGATTTATAAAGTTCTCAATGCATACAGTATGTACATATTTCTATATATAAATAGACATGTGGAATGTACTTTCATTTACATTAGCAAAGGCAGGTAAAGGTAGAACATCTCCTTCATTCATCATATACATAGCATTCACTTATTTTATCACACTGTTATTGTTATTGTCCAACTGCACAAATACAGTCCATACATTCACACTGGTGTTAAAGGACCCAAAACAGTCTACATGTGTAGATTGCATTTTTTTCCTCTCAGAACGGAGCCCATGGGCTGTGCTTCTAAAATATGTATAATCTCACATCAATTTCTACTAGTCAGACATTTTAACTGAAAAGTGGTTTAGGTTGGGGCCACTGTTTTGATTTTCATTTACCAAAACATTTGACAGAGTAGACTTTTCCAGTGGGGGATCAACTCATTGTAAAACTAATGGTCTAATGGTCGATCTGCTTGTTTTTTAAGCACACTAGTCAAAAATTTGAAATTTGAAAAAGTTAGTTTTTACTAGAGCTTTCATGATTTTATCTTTCCACACATCAGAGTTGTTGTGCCAGTTGACACTAAAGCTGATGTGGATTCTCTTGATAATAAAAAGATCTTTGTAGTTTTGAAATAAATGACTTAAACTGATATGTTTTTACATGTAGACAATTTGGTTCCTTTGACACCAGTGTGGGCTATTTATATCTATTTGACAGGAACTGTTAAATAAACTCTCAGTGTCACTGAAGCCAAGGCAGCTTCAGTATCATTAAAGAAGCCCTCTGTGATTTTAAATTAAAGAAAAACCAAGTTAAAGAGGCTCTTCGGCAATCAAAGACTGTACTATCTGTCCAGTGATGACAGTTCCATAAATTCTCAATGATGTGTGTTCTCCCAAAAAGAGAGTAAAAACGAGGCAGTCCCAAGAATAACAGTCAAGTCAGCCTGTTATCTCATCCTGATATGTCTCTTTTCTCACATGCTAACTTGTTTTCGCTGAATAGAAAACATCCGATTTGTGTCGTATGACAAAAACTGGTCTGCCTCAGCCACTGACAAGAAAATAATGTCAATTTAAAATCAACAACCAATTATGAAAAAGCCTTTATCCCTCAGTGATACTGTGCAGCCCCTTCTCCGTCCCCACGGAGCAGAAAACAACAGTCTTTCCCAGACAGAATTGGAGAGAAACTGTGAGAGGCTGTTCAAAGTTTCAAGTGCAGAGTCCTGCTCAGTGATGGGAGCCACACAGGAAGCACTTCATCCTCCTGGAGTGTGTCCTTTCTTTCCTTTCTCTCCATCACTTCAACTCTTTCTGCTACTCATCAGCTCCAGCTGGTGGAAGCACCTGAGATGGAAGGCCGGATGATACCCTTTGGAGAGGGCTTGGATCCAAACCAGGACATCTAGAGCATAGAAATCAGAGAGGTAATTGTCTGAAATTAAAACAGTTTGAATTACCAGTAACTGCAAAATATTTTTGAAACTAATTTTATTAGAAGTTTAACTCATTTAACAAATTAGTAGGTAGGTCTGCAAAGGTGAAGACTGAATACAGTGAGTTAATGAAACACGAACCTTGTACTCCAGTGTTTGCTTTAGCATATCCTCTTCCTCACGAGTGAAGTTCAGCAGCACAGATACAGCTCGTATTAGCTGATATGCCTGACACAGTGTGACACACAACACGGATTCAGTTTAAGTTTGTAACACAGCAATGTCCGTCATCAAGTCAACACCTGCCAGACCCCTCTAGTGCTACACACAACAGAACCAGTATCAAATGCGCACTGATGACTGACCTCAGCCTCTTTGGATGACATGAACTTGAGGACGACATGCTTCAGATACTCAAAGTTGATTTCTCGTGAGTCGTTGAGGTCTGAGGTGTTTGTTACTGTGGTGTTGGAGGTTGGGGGGCTCGGCGTTGATCTCGGTAGTGTGTCTGAATAAGCACTCTCTAGTTTTTCTGCTCGGCTCTCTGGAAACTTCTCCTTCCCTTCAGGTTCTGGGTCGGGCTTTAGTTTCTACAGAGCACAAAGAAGGAAAGGCAGATCTTTCTTTAAATATTGACCTAGTTTAGCTTTAGTTACTTCAAATGCAGAAGGTAAAAGGGTCTTTATTTGAAGCCGGCTTATAATAGAGACATGCTTTTATGTCAAATTTCTTCTGTTAATATAATAATTTATAATGGTAATAATAATAATTGGTCATATTTCCATCTGCTACTATTTGCTTTGTTAAAGCTACTGCATTACATTAATATATTCAACATTGTTGAATTGTTAAAGTGGTACACATATACTTTAGGCTGGATTGGCATGCATGATATGACAAAAAACAGGAGTTTATCAAGCCTTTTTTCCCTACCGGCCTGTATTTGGGGGTCTCACATTATTTTTTATTTTGACTATGTCACTGTCCATTATTACACCAAAAAGGCAAAAGGAAGATTGACCCTTGTACTACAATCGAAAGCAAAAGCAAAAGCCTCCCTTTATGAAGCTTCTCATGGTCTCAAGAAGGAAGACAGACCTGATGATAAACATGAGTACTGTAGTGAGATTCAGTGTCTTACCAGTTCTTTCTGGAGAGTCCTCCTCAGTTCTGCCAATCTCTGCTGTAGCTGCTTGATGGTCTGCAAAACAACACGTGTGTTTACCTGCTTGTATGCATGTATCAGCAGATGCTATCTGCTTGGAGTCAATACTGGATTTTTTAAAAAGCTAGATGACCATAGACTTAAAAAAAAAAAAAAAAAGGTGGCTGACCTTGTTCTTGTCGGTGAGCTGCTGCTCCAGGTCTCTGTTGACTTTCTGGATGTGATCCAGATCATCCACAGTCACACTGCCATTCTGATCTTCCTCACACACTTCAGGGCTGTGAAGCTGTTCTGTCAGAGTTTCAACCTCAACCTCCAGGTATGAGATCTGGACAACCCACACAAATCAACACCAACCGTTAATTAAAAAGTTAGTTAAAAAGTTTAAGTGCTTTAATGTAAGCTGTATAGTTAGTGCAAAAATAAACACAATATATTGATCATTTTACTGACAAAAGAAAAATACAATGGGTCTTAAATACAAAAGAACTACTTCATCAAGAATAAGTATTAAATATAAAGAATTATTATTCAGTGTAAAAGGTTTTGGACAGTTTTATCTGCATACATGTAACCACAAAACTAAGCAACATATTTTTCCTAAATTTCCTTGCATGCTCCAACATGGGAAGTGTCTCTGTCACTGTACGCTCCATATAAAAACATGTAGGTGTATGTTCAAAGGTTTCAAACTGTGTGTGTAGGTGCTGACCCGGGCTTGGCAGCTGTCTAGCTGCTGCGTCTGGCTGAGCAGCTCCTCCCTCAGGCTGCTCAACTGGGAGTTTTTATCCAGCTCCATCTGCTGCAGCTGTCCTCGCAGCTGCTCAGCCTCCTCCTGAAGCTGGACCAGAGACGCCTGCCGACTCTGCACCTCTGAAACAAACACGTATAGTTTTTTTTTTTAATCCAAACTAGAGAGAATGGGATGGACTAAATCCAACATGCTACACAAATTGTTTCCAAGTACGGTGTGCTTTCAGTTTTACAATAGAATAAATGGTATTCGTGCAGAGTTGTGTGGAATCTGCTCATAAAGAACTCCACAGTCTTACACACAGTAACATTTAGTCAAAAATGTCAGTAGTAAACCACACAGCACAGAGAACATCTGATTCATGTTAAGAACATATTTAGTGTAAACTGAAGATCACTATTTTAAAAAGAAAAACTGAAGATGGAGTATTTTTAAAAGGTATTTCTTCGGTTATTATTTTGATAAGCAGTAGTAGAGAGATGATGACAAGCAACAAAAGGTGCAGAGTGAAATCAAACCTGCGCCCTGCAGAGTATTTTGAATATTAAGGATTTACAGTGTGAATACCATTTTGTAGTGTTAAGACATCCTCCTCTTTCAGTGTTAGCTTTCTAGTGGCAGTAGACAGATCCTGCTGTGACGTCTGTAGAGCTGTGGTCAGTTCTCCAACCTGGCAACAAACACAGGCAAACACTTTTCATCACACAACTCCTGTGTTGCAATCTGAGAGTGCTCTAATAAAGGTCTAGTTCACTGACATACACGTCCAGAGGAAGAACGCTACATTATTTGTAGAGGAACATGTGTCATCTTTCTATTCCTGGATACTGCCTAATGTGTGTTTAACCAACAAACCTGTGTTTGCAGCTCCTCCTTCTGTCGTCTGGTTTCTTCCAGAGCTTTAGCAATTTCCGTGCTTACTGTCTGCCGGCTGCTCAGCTCTGCCTGAGGGAACACACCGAGATAGGGGGTGAGGACGACAAATACATTCTTTACTCTCTTGAAAACATTCCAGCAGGGTCCTCAAGAAGCCCATTTTTAAGGTTTGCCCTACTGTATGCTCTAGAACGCGTGTACAGTCGTGAGTTTTGGTGTACGACCATCAGATTCTCATTGTTTCTCCAAACTTACACACTCTGACACTGAACAGTTGAAACATATACAACATTTTACACTACATGTTCATATTTAGAAAAAAACTGAGTTGAGAATAGGAGGCTACCCGGCACTGCTCCAGCTCTTCTGTCTGTGTCTTCAGAGTGGAGTTTACCTCATCCATCTGCTTGTCTAAATCAGCCTACCACACCAAAACAAGCAGAAAAGATTAGACAAGATTAGTGCGCATAATAAATACATTGGCAATGGCAATATTCCACTATTAACTAACCCCTTAATAATTATCTTTTAGGAAAATATGCATTAAACCAGGGCAGTGTAGTCAATGACCTGATTGTAATGCGCTTTGGTTTTCTGTTCACCAGCGCCTTGGGTCGAATTACACTGCAGTCATATTACACCGTGGAAAGCTTTCCAGCATGACTGCGATATAAGGTTACAGACCACACAAAAATCTGATGATTAAATTAAAAGGAAGAAAAAACAAGAAACAAACATACCACCCTCTCCAGAAGCCTCTGTTTGTCTGTTTGTAAAGAGGAGATGCTTTCTTCAAGCCGGCTGGTCTTCTCCTGACTCTGCTGCTCTAACAAACACACCTGCTGATCCAGAAAGGCTTTTTCTGCACTCCACTCTCCTTGCTGGACAAAACACAAATACAAATGCATAATCAAACGTGCATACAAATGCTTATCTAATTTGAATAAGATTAAAATCACTATTTTCCATAGGAGGTATATCACACACAAATATTATGTTAAGTATCTTGGAAAAGCAAACTAGGAAAAAATACTTTCCTTCTGCATGAATACACGTATCAACACACACAAGATGTATGATGAGGACAGCTTCCACAAAACTCTGATATTCACTCTGTGGAATACTCTGTGATGAAATTAATGCCAAGAAGCAAATTGTAAAGTGTCATTTTTGGAACAACCACCAGATGGCACCAAAGTACATAATTTTACACTAACACACATTGGTTTTAATATTTTGAATTTTGTATTCTTGTAAATCTCTAAATTAAGTTTTCATTAATTAACATTATTTTGTGTCTGGTATGACACCTTATTAATATTTGTATCCACACATCTTCTGGTACATTTTCCCAAGAAAAATTCATACTGTAGGTTTAATAGTAAATCTATCTATTCTGCCAGCCACTGGGAAATATCAGGCTTTTTCCTGTCGTAAAAACACAAACTCATTTTGTGCTCTGACTGCAAGTGTTACTCACCAGTTTATCCATGAGCTGCTGTTTCTCTGTGATCTGCTGCTCTGCACTCCTCAGTTTCTCACTACTCTCTAGAATTTGTTGCTCCAGGGTAGCTATCTGAAACAACAAACAGGCTATGAATTTACAAATTATGAAACCGTAGAGTGACCTGAGTTTCATTTTACATTCTGAGCTTCTTGCAGCAGTGTCTGCTGTGTGAAACCTTACTTGTGTGTCTGTTCTCTCCTTGTAAGCCCTTGAAGAGTCGTCTTTATGTCGTAGAAGAGTCTGCAGTTCAGTAATGGTGCAGCTCATCCTGGATACCTAGGGCAGATTTGAAAAATTCATGAAACAAACAGGAATAAATAAAAGTATGTGTTCACCCTGAATATATTAACTGTGTGGCACTACTTATGGCCTAATTTGATGTATTTCATTACAGAACATCCCCTATAAACCATCAGGGAGTATGCCTTACCAGGCTACTTCATTACCAGAAATCATATATTTGTACTGGCATTGCAGGTTGGTACTAAGGAGTGTAATAAGTGACTTTAAGACATACCAGGGTATAGGGCTGAATGAATTAATGCTCTGGTTCACCTGTGTCTCTAGAGAGCTGACAGTATCGGCATGGTTTGTCCGAACAGCCAGCAGCTCTGCTCTGGTCTCTTCTAGACTTTGCTCCAGGGTGGACTTCTGAAAAATCATCAACAGATGCAGATGAATAGGTGGTTGTGCTACATGTAAGTGTGTGGTTACCATGAAATTAATTTCACAGTAGTTTTTTTTAAAATGTGTCACCAACACCACAGCACTGCAAATTAAAATCACTGCAGGAGTCATTTAATAAAAAATAAAAAAAACAACAACAAAAAAAACAACCCACAAACACTACAAACTAAACTCTGGAGTAGGTGTTTTTCACCTCCTGCAAAAGCTCCTGTAGATGCTCGTCCTGGCTCAAGTTCCCTTGCAGCCGTCTCTCCAAGGAGGTTACTTTCTTCTGAAGGTCCACTAACACACGGTCCTTGTCCTCCTCTGTCACAGCAGCCTGACGACAGACAAAAGACACATGTGAAAACTGTTACAGAGTCCAGGATTTCTGATCTGTGAAACTACAAGGATTATTCATGCTATTTCCCCAAACATTTGAAACACAACAAAGAACAGATGAAACCAAACATTCCCAGCTTATACTGTTGTTTATGTTCTGACCTTTTGTTGCTGCAACTTCAAGGCACCATGTTCAGTCTGTAATTCATGGAGGGAGTTTTCTAATGTTGACACCATACTCTGTGACTGAAAAACAAACAAAATCGACAGATAATTAGTGACTGAACAGTGTAGTACAGTGTAGCATGTGCTGCTTGTGTTAAGGGCCAACCTTCTGGAAGTCCTCAGAGACCTGCTGGATGACTGACTGCAGCTCCTGGCATCGTCCCTCCAGCTCACCGATCTTCTTGTCTGCTTCCTCTCTTAGCAGCAGCATTTCTTCTCTGCAGAAATCCAATTGGATGAGCATTGACTTGTTGCATTGTTTCACAATAATCCCAATCCCAGTGACAAATGCAGATTTATTGCTGGAGGCAGAGACTATACATAATTTACCACACTGTGGGGTAGGTAAAGGATTATCTTATCTTTTGTTAAATTATAGTAATTTCTGGGCATATATGTTTTGTAGATTCTTAAATTGCCTTTTTTAATCTTAGGTGGAATGTCTGACACCACAGTATCAACCACAGAAGCTTGACAAAAAGACATCCCACCAATAAAAGGCCACAATAATGGTATAACAACATAACAAATAGCACATGCTTCTGCCTGTTGCATTCCTTCTTACCTCTCTATTTCAAGCTCAGAGTTGAGTCTGCAGCTCTCCTCATGCTGCTGTTCCAGAGCCTTGAGCTTCCCTCGAGTCTCGGACAGGCCACGTTTTGCTGACTTAGCTTCAGCCTCCTTCTGCTGGAGCTCCCGCTCCCGCTGGCTCAGCAACTCCTCCTTCCTCAGCAACTGACAGACATAAATGGGAAATAAATCACTATCAAAGAATGGGCCATGCACTGCTCTGAACCCAGGTTAATTCAAATCACACCTCAGCAAAGTTCTTTCAGATACATTTAGCGACTCTCTTATCCTGCACTATGCTACACAGATGCAGTGACCCCAAGTGTGGTTCTTTAAACAACTGCATAACCTTTCCAGCTTATCTCAAATTTTTAGCTTGACTGCAAAACGTCAAAAATAAGTTGGCAGGCTCCACATGTACGCACCATGTGTTTAACTTTAGCGAGCTCCTGCTGCTGAAAGCCTTCCAGTTCATCCAAGTCATCCCTTTTCTGGAAGAGTGCTAAGCTTTGTTCCATCATCTCCTCTAGCCGAGCTGACAGGGCAGCCTTCTCCTAAACAAATACAGCAACTACATCATGCCATTGTTCGTGTGCAACACATACTGCATCCATGAAGGTTTCAAAAAGCCAGTTTTAAAGGCTCCCTGTGGAGCTTTGACCTCTAGCAGTGTCACTGAAATGTTTTACTCCCCATTGCGTTTGTATCAGGGGATGAGATTTAATGCAAATGGTTTAACACTGTTCATTAGGTAGCAGTAACAGCAAGCAAAATAACACTGAATGTAAACAAACATTTCATTAACTCCACAGGGCACCTTTAAGTGTGCTTTCACATGTTTTCATTCACTTGGTCCCAACCATAGATTGTACATAGAGATGAATGACATGGCAGCTTCCTGGAAGTGAATCAAAGATATCCGAAAAACGGATGCTGACAACTTTTACTGTTAATTTGCAAAAAGCACAGTAGTGAGCAGAGGGAATAGACGGGATATCAAAGTCTTGCCTCCAGCCTGGTACCTCAATACCAAGCTCAGAGCAAGACCATTATATGAGGGGAAAGTTGACATAATAAGGGCACATGATGGTCACAATTATATTGTGACCATCATGTGCCCATAATTATGTGCTCCACATGCTCACATTCTCAACTTTGGGTTGGGCAGGAGGCAGACCTCAATAAAACATTTCGACCTCCACATGTGTGACTAGGGGGTCATACATATTTTGGCTTCGATTTTGTACAGCAGGAGGAAGATGTGACATGTCTTCCATCTTTATATACTGTCCATGTTTCTTATCAGGCTTCTTTTTGCATCTACTGCCACACAATCCTGTGGTTGATCTACTTTGTTTACACGCCCCAATTAAGCTGTGATATTGTTAAACCAGAACCAGACTAACGGCTTCTTTTTCAAGAGGTCTCAGTCCGGTTGTTAAGTCAACAGCAAATTTCAACAGAAATTTGCCTGGTCTCTCACCAGGCAAATCGAACTGAATAAATGCACCTGACCAAGCAGGTTAGGTGCGAAAGAACTTAATTTGAACTTGAGTCGGATTTAAATCTTTTCTATTATAAAATGATGTGTAGTAGAATTTTTACTTCATCGAAGACAGATTTAGACAAACCTTTTCTACATCAGCCATCTTCTCCATGCATTCCTGCAGAGAAATTATAGAAAGAGGTAAGTACACAAGCCACGAATCAGCGCTCTGAAATAAGTGAGACAGAACAGAATTTACCTGATCCTTCTTTTCCAAGGCCAAAGCCATGCCCTCTGCCATTTTGGCTTGGTTTGCCTGATGAGACTCATTCTGTTCTTGAAGTTTCTTTATGGATGCTGAACAGTGAAAGTGACAGAGAGAGAAAGAAAAGGAAAGATGGAAACCATACAGAAAGGTTTGTATGCAACTAAAGAGAACATAAATATTAAACAGCACAGATAGAGGTGTCGTTAGTAGCTGTGAAAAGTTACAGTCAGATTAAGGGGTGCGTTCAACCCAGAAGCAAAAACAGGCAAGCGATGCACGGCAACTGAAAACTAAGACGCAATAGTAGACGCAGTATAAAACAAAGTACAGTAAAATACTAAAAACCCTAGAATCATTAAGATCACAAGGGGTTTTCCTCAAATATAGTGAGACAGAAGAAACCTGACATTGTAGCCCTGATGGCACTGGAGACTTGCAGAGCGAGTAAGATGGAAATGGTTCATTCTTTGAAAAGCTAAAAGTTACGCATCCATCTGCAGGTAACCCAACGTGTCCACTGGTCACAGCTATATTGCTTTCCACTTGTGCGCCCCCTCTAAATTATGTACTTGTAACATGTCCAATGACAAGTGTGTCAGAAATGCAGCGTCTTCAGGTACAGATACAACTAACTGACATCAGAGAACTACCGGGAACAAAGGCTGACAGTGACTTAACTGTAACTTGTTTATGTCTGGACCAAAACTCTGCACTTGAAAGTGGTATATATTTGAAACAATGAAACTGTTTCCTGAACACCAAGGTAACAGCATTACCAAAACCTTAAAGATATTTGATAAGATCAAAATTGCTGAACATTGCAGGTGATTACACAATAGAGTAATTGTTCCTGCTCCAATTTCATATTTCCAATGCTGGTCTGATTTATGAAGATATACACAGAAGAAAACAGCAATGTAATAGATAGACTAAGAAATCTAAATTTGACTTTAGTTCTGGGAGTCACTGAAAACACTGCGACCATAAATACACTAATGGTAAAGTCAAACAATGACAATTCATTGTAAGACGTGGATATACCAGTTCTACCACTGGCAGCAAACTCAACCAAGCAAAATCCAACAGGGACGATGCTATACTTTTATAATGATACCTGTTGTTAGAGTACCTAGTAAGCTATATTTAGCCATTTCTGAAATCAACACAGGCAGGAAATATGGAAATTATTAGGTCAAATTCATATGTGGGACAAAATGAGGTGAACATAACAAACAATGTAAACATAACTCTGAAATGAATGTGCTGAAAACAAAGACCAGCGTAAAAGGTTAAAAGATTAAAAGGAAAAAGCTTCCAGCGCTCCCAAAGCAAACATCTTAAGCCAGTGATTTTAGCATCTGCACTGAAATGCTCTCTTCTTGAGAGGAAGTGATGATGCGCTAGCTAGGTGATGGTTACTACAGCTGACAGACAGATGAGAGAAAGGAAGCTAATTGGGAGGAGAGGAGAGGTACGTACAATCCTGATGCCTTTCTAATGCAATTTCAAGCTTCTCCTTGGTCTTCTGCATAATTCGTAGCTGCTCAGCGTAGTCTAGTGTTGGAAGGCAGGATGATGGGATGGGGTTTCAACAGCACACACACACGCGCCAACCCACAATCGCACACACGCACAACACAAACAAGGAGGAGAAACAGGCAGATGACAGCCGAGAGAGGCCAGGAGATGAAGTGAACAAAAGGAGAGGGAGAAAACAAAAGGGAAAACATGGTTGAGAAATAATGGAAGGTAAATCTGCTAATGGTTTTCTTCTCTGAGAAAACCATAGTAGTTTAAAGGCCGCATGAGAATGTGCAACCTTTAATCTTTTCTATGGGTGCCAACTCACTGAGGCCACCCTAAGGAAAGAAGAGTTATTATACTGAGAAAAGGGAGGAAACATCACTGTAAAACTAGAAATAATTTATGACTTTTTCACATTGAATAAACTCCACAAAAGACATAATGACTATCAGGATCAGGAAATTTACATTTTTGTAGTATCACAGTTAACTTGACACTGATATACTGATATTTAAACGTGTCATTTCTGATGAACCAGCAGTCTCACTGTGAAACTGACTCAGGCGAGATTAGCATCTGGATCGCAGCAAACTGAACCGAAAGCAATGCAACAATGAGGCTCATCAAGCGTTTGCAGCTGTGTGACGCAAAAAGATCGAATCGCAGGAAATGTTTTGTTTTTTTTTTTATCACCCAGGTTTCAGACTGGTTAGTGACAGGATTTAGTCACAAATCACTGATGTTGCAATATCCAGTATAGTACCTGTTGCATGCACAGTGTTGGATTCTTCTTGTTGTTTTCATCGTTGGTCCTGAACTAATAGGCCTGTCTTTAAATGCAATTTTATAGGCATTTAAACTGATATTTTTTCACATCATAATACACTGTAAGATATCAACACCACAGTTACACCTTCCTTGATTACCTCATCCCTCGATGAGATCCGTAAGAAACAACATTAACAGTTAGGACATAGTTTATTGCTTGCTGCCTTGTGCATCGCTGATACAAGCTGCACTTGGGCTTTAACTTAACCTGAGGCTCTCATTTCAGAACGGCTGGCTGCATCGCTCCAGCTGCTTAACCTTAGTCTGACATGTCCTACCTGATAACTTCGCCTCCAGCTTCCGGATCTGATCGTTTCTTCTGAGCAGCTGAGCAGGCAGGTCATCCCTGGAGCTGCTGCCATCAGATGCCTGAAGACACAAACACAAAACATCATCGAGCTGAAACAGCAAATCGCTTAATCAGTTAGATGATCAACAGTAAAATGAATGAGCAGTTCTCTTCTTCTTATTTAAAGTTTTCAAGCAAGGTCAGATATTCCATGGTTTCCTTGCACCATTGTCGTATTATTTGACAGCAAATCAAAAATCTTATGATGATGGCCTTGAAGAATATACAGTTTTAGAATAAAATTGGAGAAGAGTAGAAGTTGTAAGACTCAGAAGTATTTTGGCTTTCAAATTCTTCAATCTGAAGAACATTCTTAATGTAAATCAGAGAATATTGCTCCGTTTTCGCACTACCTTGCTGTTGTGCAACAAAAACTTCCATGTCATTGGTATTTGGACAGTAGGTTGCTGAATAATTTTGAATATATGACATGGATGAAGAAAAAGGATGGTGTCAGCAGTTAGTGTTGCATGCAAGCAAGCTGGACGCTGGACCATGTTTTTATCGTCCATGATGTCAAATATCGGCCGGGTGCATTGCTACTCAGCCACTAAATTATTTAGCCAAGTGCAACTGAGACGACACTATAGCCTCAGGAGTCTGGCTTCCCTTGTGAGAGATGACACCACACTTTTAGCTCCAGAGCTTTAACCCAGATGTGGATTTCCTTTATAAGCTACGACAGCAGCATTTGTCTTCAACAGAATTTAGGAAAAGACCGACAAATACCTCAGCACACACTGCAGAATGTACTGTAACAGTTGAGTAAATGAGCTGCCACAAACAAAAACAAAAAATCTGGCACAAAAACTGATTATGTGAGATATGAGTGTGACAAGAGAAAAAAATCAAGGTGGGTTAAATACTGAAGGGATCTTAAGCCATTGCTCTTAAGACAAGACAGACAATATCCTGTTTGCAAGCGCTCAGTACAAAAGAGACCAACCCACTACGTCATCCCCGCCCTTTAGTGATTTCAGTCACAGCCAAGCCCTACATAGATCTGCCTGACTATTTAACAGGGCCCAACAGTGTTACTATTATTTATTTATTATTATTTATTATTTCATATAAGTGACAAATGGCACATAACAAGTTATAGAACAAAGAAATCCATCAGTTATCTCCGTAAAGGATGGACACAAAATTACGATGTTCGTCCTGAAGAGGACTTCTACCTTTCTATTGTCACCACGTGTCCTAAACAAAACTGCTGTCATGTTTGAGTTGTCGAACTGCTCGTTTTATTGCTTTTTCCATTATTTTCCGTTCTCCTGCGAATATCATCGAGAGGACTGATGATCAGGTCTATGTATTAGCAGTGATGCAGAGGTGGTAAAATGCTTTTATCCAGCGGCAGTGGGGATTACTGCTGCAGCTGGACAACAGCTTAAGAACACTGGCCTAAATGTCACAGTGCTGCCTTTGCTGTGTGGACATCTCTATTAAAAAAAAACAAACAAAAAAAATGAAGAGCTTATTAAAGGACATGTCAGGCCAAAATCAGGCTGGGAGTAGTAAAAACAAATGATTAAAAAATTAGAGTTGAGAATGATCTGTATTACGTTCAGAACAGCGTAACTGCCACAAAAAGGCAGAACAAGTCCTACATTTAAATACTGTAGCTACCATTTACCATGTATAAGTAAATGGCATTTGTGTGTGTTCAGCTTTGCTAGTGTTACATTGTATTCTGTGATTCTCGCAGTGCAACCATAAGTTCACCTTCCTTCAGGGTTGAGGTCATAGTGCATGCAAAACACCAGCATTTTATTTTAGTGAAAGCGCAGAATTATCCCAGTATTCTTTGTACTTAACTTAGAACAGATTTAATGAGTGTCACTAAGGCGTAATCAAACACACCGATCAGCCACAACATTAAAACCACTAACAGTAGAAGTAAATAACATTGACCATCTCGTGACAATCCAATGTTCTGCTGGGAAACTTTTGGACCTGGCATTCATGTGGATGTTACTTAGACATGTAGCACCCACCTAGACCAGACCAGGCACCCCCACCCCATAGCAATGACACTCCTTGATGGCAGTAGCCATCCCCAGCAGGATGCAGCCTGACACAGACACACACACAAAAACGCTTTAGGAACAACTAAAAGAACATGAAGAACAGCACAAGGTGTTGACCTGGCCTCCAAATTCACTAGATCCCAAACTGATCAAGTATCTGTGGGATGATCCACAGAGGCCCCTCCCCT
>JASGAT010395961.1:0-23713 GCA_030220025.1 Chelon auratus
ACTAAGCACGGCCTTACCTGCTCCCCCTCAAATCTATGCTATCTCTGTTGGGTCTGACAAAGACTTTCACATTTTTCTTTTGTGCACGTTTGTTGTTCGCTCACAATTAAGTGTCTCCTGACTGAAATGGTGCCAGGAAACTCTTCCATATTGTACATTCTGTCATCACCTGTTTAAACATGCATCTTAATGTCTGCAACTCAGCATGCAGAGTATAAAACAGAAAAGAGTGTTTCTTTAAGCAGTTTGTTAAATCTTTTAGGTCCTACAAGAGGTTGAAATTCAAATCCCTTCAAGCTCAATGCTATAATAGTACTTGTAACTTGCTGTACATATGCGTTTGACTGCATTTGATTACCACTATATGACAGAAATTGAATATGGTCATTAACAGTCTTACAGATAGAATAGAAGAGAAGAATAGAAAGCCTTTATTGCCATTATACACAGTACAATGAGATGGTCAAATAGATATAAGATAAATTCCTTAAGGCTCCTTTTTTATATTTTATACTTAATTGAGATGAAGACCTATCAAGTATGTTTTTTCCCCAAGACCAACCATGGCCTCATGTTTTTCTTTTCTTTCCTTTTTTGTTATTATGAAGGAAAGACATATATGAGACATAATCATATGAGACACATCATAATTCTTAACAGCTTTAAATCAGAACTGTCATACCTGCCATCAGTTAGAATGGAACTGTGATGGGTCTCCAAGAATAATTCTAATTCAATTTACAGATTTATATTGGTAGTTTTGTCGAGCATAATAATTACATTGCACATGAATAAGTCCAGGAGATGGGGGGTGGGGTGGTTACTGACAAGATTAGAATGAAACCAAGAGATAAATAATGAAGCAGAGAGGAAGGGTACTGCTCACCTTCCTGACCTTACTCTACTTCTTATTCGTTTCATTTCTTTCTGTCACTTCCTATCCCTGCTTTCCATTTTCTCCTTCTATTCTTGTCGCATACATTCTCCCTTTCCTCACTGGAGGCCTCAAAGGCCACTGACCTTCATCACTAGACGCATTACAATGAGTGGACAAGGTATGTGAGTCTGTGTCTATGTTATAGATAGAGACAAAAGGTGGGGCTCAAAAGATGTAGTCATGCTGATGGTGCACATTGTGTATGTCTTCTATATACAGTTGATATACAGTATATGCACATATTCAGTATGTACATGTATTCTGTGCATGTGTGCAACAAATGAGACCCCATTGATCTTTATAAAAAATATTAAATTTCATACCTTTCATACCTGTGCACATGATAACTTAACCTCCACATTCTCTCTGCTTTACCATATAAAAGACATTGTAGATAGACTGATAAATTGTGAGATGATTATTTCCCCGATTTCAGTTCCACTTCCCTGTCTTCCAGTAAAATCCAGAAGTTTAAAATTTTCTCCTAAGATGCATGGCCCTTAATGGCCACGTTGCATCTTACCCCAAACGAATGCTTCACTCTCTCCACACCGCTGGATAATCGTCATTATCATTCTGATATGGGGAAAAAAAAACACAGTCACAGTTGTGTGGGCAGGTTTGTTTGGTGGAACATTTGCTTCTGACAATCACGGCCATTAACATGGCTAAAGCCCTACAAAAGGCGAACAGAAAAAAAAAAATGAATATTAGTGACAAAAAAGAGACAATAATTTGGTGATAATTTCCCATTGGTGAGGTGAAGACTTATGCTGCGGATTCCTTTAAACTACTTCACATTTGCTGGCTGCTAGAAGTCAATGTCATTGGTTTATGGCTTGATCTGAGTAAACAGATGTGAAAAAACTCTGACGTTGACAAAGAAAAACGAACAAAAAAACAAGATCTTGCAAGAACTTTCTTCTCATTCTGCAAGTACTCCAGATCTTCATAAGAATTTACCAAAAGAACCAACCGGTCTATTTTAATTCCATAATCAATTTTTTTTTGTTTTTTGATAAATGTTGGAGATCCCCTGATGAGGACGATTTAAACAAGTGGTGGCAAAACGTCCACTCCAAGAATAATTCTAATTCATTTTCCAGACATAGTCTAGCAAGACAAACCTTAATCTTGTTGGGTCCATTTTGGTGTCAGTTAATGTTTATACTTTGATCCGCTTTTGAAAGTCATATCCACCAAATTGCTCCATCATTTTAGCAATCACACTGTCAAATAGCTATGGATTAAATTACTGATATGGCGATTTTCTGCCCTGACTGGGAGAACTTGACTTAATGTGGTGTTTTATATGTGTGTGTGTGTGTGTGTGTGTGTGTGTGTGTGTGTGTGTGTGTGTGTGTGTATATAAGAAAACAACAATCAAATATTCCATTTGTGTCTCTGGGTTGGCAGCACTTTTTGTCACAGTCACAGAAAACAAAAAGTCAATAATCCCTCAACTGCTCCCAAGAGAAGGTTATTGAAAGATGCAATTCAAACTTGTGATGCAAGCAAGATTGTCCAGCTCACTTTCACTTTCACTGCATTTTATCCATCAGTACAATCTGATAAATGAGGTAAAATGTTTGACTGATTTGTAAGCAGTAGTCAGACTAATAATTTCATTAAAATACTGTTAAATGGTGATTTTCAGTATCTCAGTAGCTAAAGTCAAATACACTACTTACCAGATAATGGATGAGAAACAAATCTGCGCTCTTTAACTGACGTTTTCAAAGGCTGTGTTTTGCCTTGAGTTGTGTAGCGCGGCAACAAGCTTTAACAAGTGACAGTTAAAATGACAGCTTATACAGAGGAACCTCATCACAAGTTGGAAAAGGTCTGCAAATGGAAATATAATCACTCTCATATGAATTCAAATGATCAACATCTGCTGCCCTTAAACAACTTTCAAAGAAAACAAATTTTTACAGCTACCCATGAAAATAACAGTTTATGAGAGGCACCCATCACAACATAAGAGCTTGGCAGTGGACCAGATAGTGCTAATAAGGCATATTTTTGATGTTTATACTATAAAATATGCAGTATTGCATGAGGGGGCTCTGAATCAAACATTCCTCTGTGTTGTCAGTTTGCACATACTATATGTTGTTAAAACCATTGTTTCTAGTCAGTTTTGGAATTTTTATATAAATTAGCCTTTAGATTAATTTTAGAACAACCTTCCAGACAAATGAATACGGCAAAACTATGAGTATGGGCTTAAAGTGCAGAATTGCATTCACTATGTAATGATAATTGATGTCCATATCACTGTATAGAACTTGTGTGGTTCTGTTAAGACATACTCTGTGTAATAATGGCTACGTCATGGAACACTCTTGCAGCCTTTTAAACTAGGTCATTGAGCTTCCTTTCAGTCTCAAGGTGCATTGCATGTAAGTCTGTTATCATAGACAATAATCAGTGATGACGTGTACACATTTTGTCAGGGACTGTCGTTGAATTTCACCAATGATGATGAAATCAAACCAGCAAAGTAAGACTAAATATAGTACAAGTTATTAACTACTTGAACCTGATGCATAGCAGCAACTAGAACGTCTAAAATCAGATCATAAAGAGCAATTTGCTCATAGCCCATTGTGGGCACTAGTGGACTTTACAGGCTCTTGTTGCCCTCCTGTTTATTTCCCACCCCAAATATTTTCCAGTGAAACATGCAGTTTTTCTCCTTCACAACCTATCCTGCTATCAAGGTCAGGCCTTTTGAAGAATAGGTCAAGACTCCAGCAGCACTTGTAGTGTGTGGAACAACTTTATTAGACAGGTGAGTTTCAGCTCGTGGCCTTCATAAGGGTCATGAGTGAAATATGCAAAACAGAAAAGTGCAATACAGAAAACTTGCTGCCACCGCTCTCTGTTTGAACAGGAAATACCACCAATGATGTAGCACTGTGAATTTGGTGGTAGGAACCGAAGGTGTGGACATTGTTCCCTTGAGGTCAACATTTGGGTAATCATGCGTCATATGTCAATCAACTCTAATCACTCACTCCCACTTGCCTTCACCTGAAAGTTGAAATGAATCCACTTTGGTACACTTTGAGCCACCAATCCTGCCGCTGCAACACACTCTATTTCCATTTTGCTGGCAAATTGCTGCTACTTTCTTCCTGGGTGTGCTTAAGGCATTCACAAGGCCCCTTAAGAGCCTTGTAAATATTAAACCCAAAGATCTCCAACGCTGGGGATGTAATGTCAGAGGTGACTGTGATGCCACTCAGTATGTGTGAGGAAGTAATATTTTATGGTTATCAGATACCAAGACCTTGCACACTGCATTGCACTGTGGAGAAAGTTTGGCAAGGACGACCTTTGTAGGTGTTATTTGCCTGAACTACTTTGTCTGTGTCAACGTATTTTTTGAAAGAAAGTAACCCTCATACCTCAACAATCAGAGAAAAACACCCTGCTGTGTCCAAGTGTACTGTATATTTATGATGAATTATGTTTGTGTTTGCAGCTCACATTTAAAGGACAATGAGCACAGGGCTGCGTACATGCATGTTTTGTGGATGTTTTAGTTAAATTGTGAATGGGAATTTGTTTTAGCCGCGCGTGTGTGTGTGGTTGTGCAAATCGGGCTCAGCATCCGTTGATTGCAGTCGGATGGAAAAACAATTGGAAACACCTCTCTGAGGTGAGAGAACCATGTAATCAGCAGTTACAAAGTGAGCTGTGTGCAGAAGAACAATATTCTAGCAGCACAGCTAGTTACCATATAGATAAGACAGACACACGATGCCTCCATCATGGTATTTTTGTCCAGACATTAGAGCGCAATCAGGGCCCCACATCTGCTTGACAACAGCCTCTTCAGCTGAGCAGCTCCAGGCTATTGACTAGCAGCAGCGTTTAAGAGGCTAAAAGTGTAATCAAAAGGTGAACAGTTTCAAAGGCTGCAGTATGTTTCTTGTAAGGAGCAGAGCTTCAACACGCTTTTCAACTTTGTGAATTATTATTATTAAACAACAAATGTTAACAGTCTCATAACTTGAATTCCAGGCCTGCATCTATGTGTAGTTCAGAAATTAAATGCTTAGAGTGAGAGCTGCAGATAGGGTTGGTATAAATAAAGGATAATCTTATCTTCATTGCAGTGCAGAGCTGACTCCATAAAATCATTGAACTGTCCCACTATCCTGCCGTTTCTGTATACTGGACTGTCTTGTTTAGTTTGAGCCTTTAATACCTAAACCTCGAAATGTCCGCCGTTTTTTTTGTTTATTTTGGCTATAAAAATACCTGCAACTGTCAGTCAGTAATTTACAATTTACTGCATGCTATAAGAGTGTAATAACCTCCTGGGAGAGCGAAATTAAACTACCATAATGACACCATATTGTATGCAAAATGTCACCACTTTCAGAAATAACTGGAATTTTTCAGAGTCATAATTACGGTAATCCAAAGGGTGATTGTGCAAACATGCTGCCTGGCGACACATTTGGTTTTAAAGGTTACAAAAAATATATTATTCAAAAAAGCTGACGATCGGAGATGAAACCAGACATGAGAGAAAAAGTCAGCCAAAGAGGACATAGCCTGCTGGATTCAACCATCCAACCTGTAGGAATACTTGTCAGGTACACAGCCTGCTGATCCTACAGGGAGGCTCAGTGGTCTGTTCCCTTTTCTGTCTTATTTTTCTATTACCAGGACCTGCAGGGAGCACCAAAAAGGTGAGCAGAGGGTCGTTGTGGTGTCACTACTTGAATATCTATTAGAGCGCTGTAACAGCAACCATCATAAAGGATATGCAAACGGCGAAGGTTTGTAATCCTTGTGGCACAAGTGGTAGTCAGTCAGTGTCGCTAAACTACATTAGATGGGTTAATAGTGCGTTGCTTTTCAACAACGTTCATGAGGGGTAATGAGTTGTGCTTACAGTTGTACATCCACAGTTTTAAATTTGGTTATCTGATTTGTTTAGCTGTATACCATTTTCCCTGTTTTTTCTAATACATGGTACATGTATTAGAATGAATGGTGTCGGTGTAATTGTTCCTCTTTATTCCATAGCTGGAGTTATTTTTAGATATCATATATGCAAATGCATACAGCAGCAGTATGCTACACTCACATCTGGAAACTGGGAAAGTGAATGTGTGTGATTACAGAGGTCAGGAAGAGATATGGTGTGTGTGTGTGTGTGTGTGTGTGTGTGTGTGTGTGTGTGTGTGTGTGTGTGTGTGTGTGTGTGTGTGTGTATGTGTTTCTGTGTGTATGTGACCTACCACCAAGAGACAGGCCAACGAAAACAACATTGGGAAGTTGCTCCCCTCCTAAAAAACACCAGTCAAGAGTCATCCCCTGTGTGTGTGTGTGTGTGTGTGTGTGTTTGCCTTTACAGAACAGGGCACTCATCTGTGTAGGGACATGCGTGCATATGTGAAGGATTATGCATATATTAATATATTTGTGTACTGCATGTGTGTTGTGATTCCCGCAGTGAGACCAGAGGTCATGTTTCCACCCGGCACGATGATACTGTATGTGTTTGCATGTATGGGTGTGCGTGCGCGTGTTTTTGGATGTGTGTGTGGTGCATTAGTATGGGCCAGGAGGCACATAGCAGGGGACCAGAAGGCGATAAGTCAGCCTTCTACCTAGAATTATAATGATGCTGCCCTGTTCCTGTTCCCTGCTGGACACCTTCCATCCCTCTGCAGCTGCATCTTTACTGTCGAACAACTGCGCACACACCCACACAGCTGTAGTACTAGTCCCACTATGCAATAAATTATAAGGAATCTATTGTATAAATAAGTCAGCAATATTTTCATTGCACATGGTAGATTAAGACACATTTCAGTGTATATTCCATATACTGAAAGTGGCATTTTTTTTTTTGCCAGTTTTGCTTTCTGAATTTCTATAATTTGTTGCACTTGGATTTCTGCATCGTGAAAGCAGCAGTAGATGTGACGAGGTAATCAGCAGGACAAAAAAATGTGATATTACTACCAACTAATAACTTCCTAACATCTATTAGTTATTTTCAAAGCGGTGAATAACAAGGTTTTCCTGGAGAAAATTATGTGAGAAATGTGGGGGGGAGGGTTGCATGCAATGGGCAGAGGAATGACGGCGACACAGTCTGAGTGCCACTGGACAGAATTTCGTTCTCTCAAACACAACGGCTCTGATTGGTTTTAGCCCTATTTTTATTTATTTTTGTTTATATAGGTTAAAATGGTTATTGTTAGGGTTAGGGTCCTATAATGATATCCAAATGGCTTGTTACCACTGATATTCTTTCAGTTTCAGTATTCTTTCATTCTGCATAAGAATTACTCAAAACTTCAGTTGATTTTCACTCAAGTATTGACAGTAGATGACGAGAACCCAATCAAACAAATGAAACTGAAATATTATACTTGTGTATTTGTTCATTCAGGAAAATGAGCCAATATTACATATCTGTGGGTACTATTCCACAAGTTTCCCATTATAAAACAGCAAAAATAAAAATAAGATTTTAATCAATCCACCAAGACCATATCTGCAGATTATGTCAGTTTTCATTGAAGGCAGAGGATTGTTTCTCTCTTAACATTTTCTCTCTCTCCCCTCTGATCTTCACATTTATTCTATCATGTAAGACGCCCTTGTTTCTTGCCCCCTTCTGTCCTCATTCTCTGTGGTCTCCTGTGTCCTCAGCTCCCCTTCTCTTTGTCTCCACGCCTGCTTTCTCACCTCATCTTTTATCTCCTCTTAGCCTCTTCGGTCACTGTTTCTCCTTATCCTTTCTCCACTCACCTCCCCTGCTTTTGTCATTTCTTTTCAATTTTTTCCCCCATCTCATCCTGCCCACTTCTTATCCACCTCTCCTGGCTAGCTTTTTAACAGCCTGAAATGAGGAATAATCTCCTTGGCATTTTGGTGAACCGATGCTTTCTGATGACCTAGCTGTGGCACCGTGTTCCTCCCCAGGCGAAGAGCTAAATTACAGCAACCTTCACATCGAGCAAAAAGCATTGGAGAGAAAATTGTCTCTCTTTGGGGGAAAAAAAAAAAAAAATTGTATCTCTATTTAGTTCTGCAATAACACTGCGAGGAAGCCCGAGGGAAGGATCCCTCTATTCCTCCTAAACATAGTTTTATAAAAGGGGGCCTTTTTGATATCCTACTGTACACCGTTGTTCCCGTTCTCTCTTGCATCCTCTTCTTCTCTTCTTTTTTACCTGAGTTTGAATGCCTCTCTCTCTCTCTCTCTGTATCTGGTTGGGTCTTACTCTTTTTCATTATTCCTGCTGTAAGGATGATGTAGTTCCACCTGGTCATTGACAAAGGGCCTAAAGATGTGAATATTTAAATCAAATAGGAAGAAACACCTCTGTGAGAAATGTGCTTAAATGCAGCCCCTGATCTTTCTGAGACCCCCCCCAGCTATTATCTCAGAAGTTCTGCTCAATAACATCTCGACTTAATAATCTTGTATATTGTGTGACTTCACAATAGTTTGATAAATAATTGGATTAGAGCTGTGGAAAGGGGCATCTCCAGAGACCTGCAGAGAACAGCAACATTTCTGTGTATGAATTATTATTAAAAGCACATTACAGTTGATTTTTCTGGCTGTGGAGGAGCCCCTGAACAGAGATGATTATAGACACTATTGCTGCAACATGCTGTTAGTCCTTATTATTATCAGCTGGTAAGATCTAGCAGCAGGAGAGGTGCTTTGACAAAGTACTATGTCTTTGTCACCCAGAAATACACAAAAATCCCCATGTGCATATGCATGAAAGACTACCACCCGAACAAAGTGATGTGAATGTGGATGTGAGATGCACATGCATATGTACATTATCGCAGGCAGACATAGATACATGCAGTATATTGCACGTAATACACATGCTGAGACAGAGTGAGGGCAGGCTGATCTGACTGGCGAGGGAATGATTTCACCATATACTCGTCTCAGTCTCCATGATTATGGCCATTGGTAGAAATAGCAAATAATGGTGGCAATGTGCTGTGAAATGAATCCCATTATGTGTGCGTGTGGGTGGGTGTATGAGACGAGAGAAGGAAGAGGTTGAGAGTGCAAAGAGGTTAGAGAGAGAGAACACTGTGTGTGTTGGTGAGGGTGAGTGAGACGCAGAGAGAGACAGCAAGGTGTGACTGCTGGCAATCATCCTTAACAATCTTATCTGGTCATCAAGGTGTCTAAAACATGGTGTCTAGAACAACATATGCACAAAGGGTTGCCAACTCCCTGAAAAATAAATAAGGGATACCTTATTGGCAGGGCCAGCCTTCACCCTTTCCGGAGTGGTGTTTTTTTTTTTTAGCTTTTTTGTGTGCATGAAACGTTTTTTGAACTATTTAACTCGACCCTGAATTGATTTAGATACATATTTCTGAGTGATATGAACACGTTCAAAACAAATTATTATTCAACAATTTATTTTTAATACAAAATAACAAAATTAACTTAAAACTGTATTAATTAATATAAAACAATAGAAAGCAGAGCATTCCTCTTGTAAAAGTGCAATAAGAAAAGCTCAAACAGAAAGTGTGAGTAAAAGTTGTTGCTTTGTTGTCTTCTGGTATCTTCTTCGCAAACAACAGTGCCTCGACCAATGAGATGAGCGGGATTCCCGCTGTCAGCTCATTAACACAGAGCAGGAGACGGCCTGGGAATAAGTTTCCTGTAAATTTCCACATAAAGTGCCCTGTTATTCATTCATTCCATTGACATTTTACACACTATTTTTGATTCTCACGGTAATACGGGACAAAGTGCGTTCCTTTTCATCTCAATACAGGACGCGTACTTTTGTTTCTAAATACGGAACGATCCTGTTTTTCAAGGGATGGCTGGCAACCCTCTTGATATGGACAACTACTGAATTCATTTTTTTTTTTAAAGCAGAGACAGATATTTTGTCCTGTTAACTAACCTTCGTGCTTGAAAGAAAGAGGTCAGAGTGGTCAGAGCCAGGCGTATACAGTCAGCGCTCAGAGCGTTGCAGTCAAGCACGAATGGCTAATGGCGACTTTGATTGGTCATGTGTGGTTACCATCTCCTACTGCACGAGAGAATGTACAATTAGCCATAGTCATGTGCTGTATTAGACTATCCATATGTAATAACTACACGACACTGTAAGGGCCAGTACAAAATTCCTCAGGGGCTGGACCCGGCCTGGGGGCTGCCAATTGAATAGCCCGGCTATACAGCACGTTGCACAGTGGGACCAGAAGAAATGGTATTTCACACCTCTGTATGTTTTTATTAACATAATGAGGAATTGATAATAAACACAACTTGAATCTTGAACATTTCCACGTTTGTATAGCTATTTATTTGCGAGCAATTCCTTACCATAAACAACTAGGTTAAGAGTAAACACCATCTCTAAACCTAATTGTAGTCTTAAGCCCACGTGCTGTAACACGCCATGTTGACAGGTGAGCATCTGTGACCTTAGTTATGATCATCTGCAACAACTCAGCCGTAGACAAAATGAACAGCATAATTCAGGAAAGACCAGATCTGTACCTCTTTCAAGATACCTAACTTCCTAGCTAGTCTTAGCCCCGCTGGTTTTCAAAACCCATCCACACTTCCTCTAGACTCACTCGTGTTTGCATTTGATTACAACTGCGCTGTGCTCTACCTCCACCAGTCACAAAGGAATTTTCAATTATACACTGTACTTATTTACACACACACACACACACACACACACTTGAGGACATAGCATAACCGTAAACAAAGTCTTCAATCAACAATTTGTTGGTGAATGTCATTGTCAAAGTTATTAGACCTTTAGCTGCAGTACACAGAGAAGGCTTCAGAGAAATACTGGCTACACTATCCCATCCTACAACACACTGTGGAGTACTGTTAAATACTATTGGTGCTCAGTTGCAGTCTGTTTTTATACAGGCTATACTTATTTGCAGCACACAGTATGTAGCACATGAGCTGTCTGTTCTCAGCATATGTATTCAGGTCAAGAATATAGATTTAACTGTTGTTAAGCATTACTTTCTACTGTGTTTTTATTAGTGGCGTCAACAGCTACTAGTCGGCGTCGTAAAAAATCTGATGTCGTGCAACTCCTAGTGTGTAGCTGGGCTCTGACATCCTGAACTTAGAGAGCTTTTTAGCACACGTTTTTGTTTTTTTGTTTTGTTTTTTGTCCCTGTGCCACAGTTCATCACAATGATCTGATTGGCTGACCTTGTTTGACACCTTCTAATGGTCCTTAACCTCCCTGGAGTACACAAATAAATGCTCACATATCCTTGCACTCTTGCAAGTAAATACAAGCACATGGACATCACCATGGTGATCCCTCCTGCATGGATACATCCACACTAAAGAGGCATACACACGCGAGGAGATTAGCAGCAATATCGCGAACAATTAAATTCAGAGAGTTGAAGCAATGATGAGGCATTGCAATGCAAAGTTCCAAATGAGCTAATCTCAACTTGGAGGCGTAGACCAAAGCGAGTGACTGACACAGTTAATGCAGCACAGAGTTCTCCTGAATGTTTATCTCAAGGTATTTTACATTATTGATCTTCACCAAGACTTCCAGCACTTCAGACAAATTCTTCCAAAGAGCAAAACTATATATGTTTAAAAAAAAAAATACGGTACAGAAAGGCTGAACATGGAGACATGCACAGACAAATTCACACTATTTTCTTTCATTCAGATGGGCCAGGACTGCAGCATTACAGTTAAAACACACACACCCACACACACACACACACAGAATGTTATCTGAACCTTGCTTGAGGCTGTTATATAGGACTGAAGGCTGTAAAATATCATCATAATATTTATTAACAGTATCAATATTGTATAACCCCTGATCCAGAGGTATGACCTGGTGTGTTTGTTTAGTGTGTGTGTTTGTGTGTGTGCGAGGCATGAGGCATGAGCTAGTATGTCAAGGCAGGGTAAGTTGAAATATTGCGTCTGCTGAACCAGTGATGCCCCCCAACAAAATGCGTAAAACTCCAGAGCGAAGCGTGAGACGAACTGTCGGCACATGCAACACAACTGGGAAACAACTTTGATGAGAAAAAAAGTGAAAGTAAGTAAAAGGATGGCAGCACACAGACAGAGATACCAACCCCGATGTTGGGGTTCATCAGTGAACTTAAAAAACTGTTTCTTTAGCTGCATACACACCATAAACTGGAAATGCCGCACACACACATTTCAGCAGAGACGGAGAGACAGACAAATAGAGAGAGGGAGAGGAGCATGAAGTGCAGATGAAAGCCAGAAGCCATCACAGAGTGTAGCTGTTGTAAAGCAGCTTGATATCTTTTTATAGGTGCTTGGATTGCCATCAGTGGTCAAGTGGAGACCCGAAGAATAAGGCAAACGTCTGTTGCCAAGGCGATTCATGTTGTACATAATAATGATTGAATATTTTCGCTAATAGCTCAGGTTTCCAAGTCTAGTTCCAGTTTTCGATGCAGAAATGTCAGTAATGTGATGCGCACACAGCTGTGCCTCAGAAATGACAGCATGCGAGATTAAGGTCTGCATCTGTCGGTCATTACATGCTCCTCTCTGCTTCTTTGCTGTGTTGTGCTCAGACACAGATGTCTGACGTGTCAATTAAACAGTTAAACACTATGTAAAACTAACTTTAGGCCCACTTACAGGCTTGTTGCTGACATTAATTGACAGGTTGTAATTTTAGATTAGGATGTCTTCCTTAAAACGGCTAATGCAGTGTTTACAAACTGCCTGCTAGCTTTTTGGATGGTGTGTTTTTATTTCAGCTCCTGCATAAAATGAGCAGTTCTAGAAATATTCAGAAATATATCCAAAATCCACTTGAAGAAGTTACTTGGATGAGTGGCGAAACATTTTCAGTACATTCTAGAAATCTAGTTGCCTTTTGTTTTTAATATACCATGACCTGGTCAGAGAAATACATGCTAACCAAATGAGAGCCCTGTTTTGAAAGTCTGCATTCATGCTTTCCTCCCAAACGTATTCCAGTGTCTCGTCTTTTGAAACTGCCAGTGGAGACAAAAGCCTGCCAGTTAGAGTAGGTTGGGCTCTTATGACTGAGCTGCGGCCTTTGATTATATATAAATAGAGGGACAAACCCTCTGAGATGTCACCCACAGGATTCTCGAAGACAGATTTTGAAGCTCAGTATTGTATCTCTGGCTGTCGCCCCCAAATTATGTGTAGCTCTAAGCCTTGATAATTACTTGAAATTAAACGTTTAGCTGTCATTTTCTAGTCTGGTGCCAGAAGCGTGATCATTCTGCTGTAAAGTTGGGCATTTTAACATGGTGGCCTATGACGATTGACTCACCTTTGGAGGCAGCCTCTAGTGGCCATTAGAGGAAGTGCAGTTTTGACACCTCCATATTCATTTTTCAGCTGTCACCACTTCACCATAGCCTACGATTCATTATCAATACCCTTCAGCTTCCCTTCTACATTAGAAACCTCTACATTTGTTATGTTCCGCACCTCATGTAATTATTATTTGCCTTTCAAATGATCATGAAAATGATTCTTGAAATCTCTCGAGAAATTGTTTTTTAAATGTTATAGTTGAAAACCAGTTTCAAAAGTTGCCATTATTGTTTTAGTATGGCATCACAGATTTTATACTTCTCTATTCAAGGTAAACTGCAAACCTGCTGAGAATCCTCAACACCATCACCATTGTTTCCTCTGAATACATGATGGCAGGTTGTTTATACATGGATTTTTATCACATTGACACACCTCTCGATCACTTTGGCCGTCCACTTATCGTGTTCCTCCTGTTGTGCCAGTCAGAGCTGGTTTCCTTGTCTCCTCTCTGCAACGGGCCAGTTTGGGGGTTACACTGTAATTGCCTCTTCGTGTTCGTCTTCATTCGAGGAGAGGAGCTTGTTACGCTGCAACCTCTCACTGTTTTCTCCTTCTTGTTTTGTGACTTTCTTCATGTCTTTGTCCCCAGCTCGCCTTTCTGTTTTTTGATGTGGTCAAGCTGTAAATTACTGCTTGCACTCTCATGTCTCGAGTCTCTGCAAGTTATTATTTTATTGTCTGGGGGAAAGAACCGTGTTTTTTGGAACGAAATCCCAATGTTTTGGACAGCCTATTAGAGTGAGTAACTGTCTCAGCACTACAGTATGCGTTCAGTCAGATTAGGTCCGATACAAGGGCAGGAGTTCACTGACAAAGTGTGTGTCAAGTCGACACTGACTAGTCACTGATGTTATCACTAATAAAAACACAGTAGAAAGTGATGCCTTGCAAAAATGTCATCTTTATTCTTGACCTGAATACATGCTGAGGACAGACAGCTCATGTGCTACATACTGTGTGCTGCAGATATGTATAGTCTGTATAAAAACAGGCTGCAACTAGTTGACATGATGCTTAAAGCATGATGGCACAGTAGTGAAGTCGACGAACTGACATTGTCGATGAGCTGCTGTTGAAGTGTTGCTCATGTGCTCATCGACGCTGTTATGTCGTCATCATTTTAAATATAATTCGATGACACAAACGCATGCATGCTTCAAAACAACATGGAGGGCTGAAAAAAAAGGTCTGTTGCATGTCATGCAGCAGCAATCATATGGTCAGCTTCTTTTGAAACTGCTTTTTCGACTGTACTTTGAACACACTATTAGGCCCTGCCGTGCTTCAAGATAATCATAGCTAATAATGTCAGCATGACATAAAATGTTCCCAGTAAATCAGCTACAGAGTTGACCATTTTCTCCAGCGTAGTTAAGTGTACGGACACATTTGCTGAGTATTAACTCAGACAGTATTTTTAAAAATGCATTATCTTTGGCAAACTTGACCTGAGAATGGCACCAGACAAAAAGTCAACAGTCGATCCTGAGGGGAGCATGGATGACAAAATGTTGGAACTATCCCTGCGGTAGTTGTAATGGACAATTTTCTACTGTGCTAATAATACATGATAATTATATGATAATTTAAACAATCATCATAACTGACAGCTTTCTGCTTCAGTCCTCTACTCATCCATATGACAGTAACTTTATGAGCACACTATACATCCACTGAGCTGCTTTATAATTAAAACTGTCTCTCTCAATTTATCCGCCGACAATCTTGCATGTATCATGCTCCACGTACATGTCAGACAATCTTGTTGGTATCATGTATGCATGCTGCATGTATGCTAATATCCTTTAATCTGATGGAATCCATGTTGCCTCTGATTCCATCTTCCCTCTCTCTCCTACCGTCTGTTCTATGCCACCTCACTCTTTTTCTGTCTCTCTCTTTTCGGCACCCATCTACTCTAGGCCTGCTGGAACGAGAGTTATTTTTTCCTTGCCACTGTTGTCTTGGGTTGATTGTTGATGGCGATATGCAAATAAAGTTCAATTGATTTCCAGTTTGAACTGCATGGTTGTATCAAAGGAAAAGTCACGGGATCACCATCGGGGTTCTTCCTCTGGAGAGCATAAATGTATGTGGAATCTGAACAAATGTGACAAAGTTGGATGGCATGGACTGTACAGGATGCTGGAAGCTGACTTACAGTTATAAAACAAAAACCCAAATGTGCAGTTTTTATTGATTGCAATTTAAAAAAAAATAATAGAAAAAAATCAAATCCATATAGCTCTCTGCGGGACTAGCATGTTGGATTCCAGCATTTAATGAATGAAATGGAATGCAACTCTGATTATGCTTTTTATTATCACAAAGAGGGAGGCTGTTAATGAAACATCTGTTTCATCTTCTAATGTTTACACCGAAAGTGTCAGTAAAGTGAACAATGATGCATTTTATTTGTTTTGCACGCACAGGAATTAAAGCAAGTGCTTATAGTTATAGAGATGGTGGGTTATTATGGTTGTTAGATGAATGGAGGGATGGTCGTGCAGAGCAATTATGTGAAATCCCTTGAAGCTAACATGACTCCAGGACGGCACAGCTAACTCTAGATGTGTCCCAATCCACCTGTCTGTCACCTATTCATTATTTTTTGCACACACACACACACACACACACACACACACAGATCTCATTTTAGATGAAACCGTTCACCCAGAATAAAACAACTGTAGGCTCTTGTGAAGCGCTTTCTCTCATTCCCATGCCTTTCTCAGATCCAGCCTCATCAGAATGACTTGCTGTCTGTAGTTTGAAGATTTGAAACAAGAGCAGAGCATTAGATTAGGATTGTCTGATAAAAAATTCCCTCTAAAGTGATAGCGGCACTAAGCATCTCTTTTCTGCTTTTTGAGAAGAGTTGGCGTCATTTTGTCTGGAGTTCTCTGACTCGTTTGAGGAGACAAAGTGCTCCTTGGTGTGTTAAGAGGCCGTCTGATGTCTGAGTCCCTCTGCTGCACTTGCTGCTCCAAAGTGAGAGTACACTGTGTGCTTTCTTTCCCTATGGGTATATGTTTGGAAGAGTTATCATGATATGTGAGAGAAAAATAAAAGGTCCTTGCGGTGCATTCCCATAGGGTTAAAATGGACATTTACCATTAAATAAGTTTAAAGTGTTTGCATGAGACACTGAGAATACTGAAAACTCATAAAGGATGATCCTTTAACCTTCATTTTAAATTAATAGACAATGAACAAAGGTCACAGAAAACAACGTCATAAGTGGTCAGTAGATTGTTCGATTTAGTTTGTGCTCCATTTCTTACAACACTGAAACTAGCACTGTGTCAGTGGCACGGAGTTTAACCCCCCCATTTAACACACAAAAAAACACACAAGCACCAGACTTCTTTACAAACCCACTTTGCCCATCTCCTTCCTTTTTTCTTTGTACCCAGGTCAAGTGTGCGAATCAAAAATAATGCTCTGCCCCCTATTGGCAAGTGTGAATAGATATATGAACTAAAAAAAAAACAATGTAAGCAATAACTTAGAGATGTAGCACCCATAAAAACACATAAATCCCATAGGTGCTACACATGCTAAGCCTTTAGATGCATGCCTACAGCATACAGCATTGGAAGAAAAAAGAAATGGACAGATAAAGCAACAGCAAACAGCTCTAATCTTTCAATGTAGTTCATTTTATTTTTATTTTTTTCAAGCCCTGTGCCTGCAAGAAAAAGATTGAATGTTTCCAGGCTGTTGTGATCTAATGATAGTAATTTTATCTGGGTTGTTGGGTATAGGCATACAATTGAGTTATTCTAAAATCAGCTGAAGTTACGGATGTAAATAATAATGAAAATCAGTGTTTCTCTCTCCCTTTCTGTCCCTTCCTTCTTTTCCATCTTTCCATTTAGTTTGTTACGCTCGTCTTCTGTTTGTCAATCAGTTTCATCTTTAACGCTGGATCTCATGACTTGTTTGTGTGTTTTGTACGCGCAGATCCATTGTATAGACGCAAACAAATACACACATACACACAGGAGAGCACCAGTTGAAGGAGGTTCCTTCTAAAGTGTCTTACTTAGAAGATTTTTTTTTTTTTGCTCAGATCAAAAACACATCACACCCACCCAATCACGCACACACACACAGACACGCAGACGTAGAGAGAAACAGAGTTTTAGTTTCCCCAAATGTTTTTGGTCTTTTTAATCTACTATTCCATCGCTAGTTTTGTTATTTTAGATTCCATGCTGAACTGAGGAGGATTTTGGAGATACTTTGGTATTTATATTGTCATCCACTGTGAAGTGCAACTAGTAGTTTAATGTTTCTGAGTGTAGTTTAAAAAGTTTTCAAAATAAAATTGAAAAACCAAATGTGCTGAAACAAAATGCAACTTGGATTTATAAAAAAAAAAAAAAAAAAGTTGAAACATTTCTGTATAACACCACTAGTGTGACTTCACATCAGAGGTCCACCTTGTCAGCAGGTGAGGCAGGCAACTGCTTGTGGCCCAACCCCATAACAACAACAATATCAATAATCTTTATTTGTAAGTAAGTTATTTCAACATTACAAAGTGCTTCATAGCAATACCAAATAAAAAAAAGGTCTTGATTCAATGATTCAAGTCTCAGATAAAACACACTTCAAACACAAGTACAAAACCAGGAAAGGCTCTTTGAAAAAAGTATGCTTTTAAAGAGATCACAGAGTCAGCTGAGCGGTTTTCCACAGGCTGATCATTCCACAGTAGTGGGGCCCTGACTGCGAACGCCCTGTCACCTTTTTCTTTTCAGCTGGGCCCATGGAACAGACAGTAGAGCTCTGCTCGAGGGCCACACCACAACTCAATCTCGATATACTTCATGTCATGTGTAAGACTTTTTAAAGTAGTCAGGTACGACAGCGGCACCCATTTAAAACTGAAAAGAAGCTATTTCTGAAAAGAAAAGATGAAGAGGGGAAATTACAGAAACATTTTTGAAATGTATTTCTTAACACTGTCCAACTCTGTTGTGACTGGGTCTGGGACTGGGTCTCGTGTGGAAGCTTTTCCTAGGGCCCCAACAGACTCAAGCATTACCTTTGTTTCACATTATTGCAGTACAACCGTCACGCATAATGTAACTGGTGAATTCTTTCATAATTTTGAAGTTGACAAGCGTAAAGGAATGATCAGAAAAAAAACACCGCTGAAAAATGAAAACTTTTCAAAGTTTTTGACTGCTGGTAGTCAGTAGTCTGCTTTTTGTGATAGCTGTGATCAGTGAGGTCAAACTGACACTCTATTTCAGTTGCATAATCAGACTGTATTATAATTTACACCCGACAGCTGCTAATCTCTTCCTGAACTTATTTTGTCCTTCTCAGTTTCTTTAATTCAGCCTGTCGTCATCTATTATTTTTTTTTTGTTCTCTTTCTTCTTCGTCTCTTAACCTCCACTACTTACATACAGACACACACACCATCTTTCTAAACCACAATTACCACTGAGGGATTCGTCCATAGGCTAATATGCTCCGTTAAGCTTGGCAAGCCTAAGTAAGCACTCTGAAATTAGTGTTGGAGTCAGTCGCACACATCTCCACCACACAAAGCCTTCACTTCCAGTTCCTTGACACTGAATAAGTCTGGCTGCATGTGCTCTGTGATACTGAGCTGCTTAATGGGAGTCAATGAACCCGGCCCGAGCCCTGTCAAGGAGCCCCATTTTCAGACAGTTTGCCTGAATAATAATCATCACTGCTGTGAGCCTCTAACAATGCAGATAACTACAGAGTGGAGACCATTTGGCTGATTACACTGAAACTAATAGTATAACTACTATTCAACACACCAGCAGTTTTCCTATAACTCAATTAGTAGATTACCGTATTTACTTTATCTAATTCTGTGACCCGTGCTGAGTTTCTGAGAGCCTCAGAGTCAGAAACACCCACAGTCACGCATCACTTACTTTGGATTGAAGTCAGTTAAGTTTATCTGAGTTTGAGAAGACAGAGATAGTCTTAAATATTTTGTAGATAATGGGCTGCGTTTCTTGTTGATGATAGTCCTAATCCTGCAGGTAGCTATTACTCTCACTCGCAACAACCAAAATGAGTTTCCAGGCAAGACAGAAACATGGAGGAAGCAAAATAAGTTGTTTAGCTTTACTATTGTAGTTACTATTGTCGTGTTTACTGTCTGGTATATATAAAACTGTATGACTTTTATGGCTGTAACCCCCATAATTCTGTCACATTTTATTGAAAATAATGTCATGGAACTAGTTTACCTGGTAAAGCTTCATTTAAAGCCATGCTCCGGACACCCCGGAGCCTTGTACAAGCAACCCACAACCATTCTCTATGTTCTGGGCTGCAGTGATTTCACTGAAAGTAGCTGCTGATCCACATTTATTAACTTCCACTGCAGCACGCGCTGCTGAGCTTCAGCCACCATCGTGTGAATTGCAGAGTGAAACTCACCACAGCTGATGGTGCCGATGGTGCCTGGTGTTGAAGAGGCGAAATTGCAGAACATTGCTGACGCACCAACGCACCGGTTTGAAGCAGTGACGAGCGGTGAGGTCTGTATCATTAAGCTTCAACGACATGTTGACGTCAAGGAAGGGTCATCCATCTTTATAAAAGGTATTTTGGAATGGATCCATCTCGTCGAGTATCATCATAATGCACAGTTTTTGGTAGAAAAAATAATATTTATGTCTGAAGGACAATATGAATATGACTTTTTATAGAGACCATATTTCTGACAGTTCAATGTAATGTATAATGTATGTTCAGTATATGACAAATATATAACCCGATGTCTTTAACATGTTATACCTGAAACGTACAAAACTACTGAGAGGTTTATTTTGTTTTTATTGAGAATTATACACAGAATTACTGCATGCAATTTGTCATAGCTGAAGAGACAGAACCATTCCTTCTCTTACACAATAAGTTGACATTTTCACTGCCTTCTAACACTTCTGCACGAACTACATGCAAATAATATCCTACCGTTCCTTTTGACTATCTGTGTGTTAATTAATTGCCATCCTGGAGGGGAGAGAGAAGGGCAACACTTGACCAGACCAGCCTCAGTGTTCTTTCATTTCCAGATCCAGTGTCGTGTGTGGAGTCAGAACATCAGGCAGCGAGGCTGCCTTTTAATTACTGTTTTTCTGTTAGCAAGCTCACTGTAGTGTTGGACGGCTGCAGGCGGCACAAAGACAAAGTGGGCGTCAAGTAGAAACAAAGCACAAGAAAGAGCCACAAAGTCATTTACTGTCAACTTCCAGGTAATATGCTGTGTGATGTCTGTGGAATTCGCATTTGGCCCGCAGGCCGTAGATTGGACACCACTGGTCTAGACGCTTGGGTGAACCGAGATGGAGTGGTTGCAATAGTAATTTCTTTTCAAAGAGAAAAGAGAATAGTTATTAGGTTCTGCTAGTTACTCTGGAAACATTTCATATGGGATACATACAAGAGGATTACCTAAGTCTGGAACATCCGTGAGCAAACTGTCAGCTGCACAGCAATGGGCAAGCTGCTTTACATTTGGACGAGGCTTTAATGCATCATTAACCAACATCATCTCTGCATAGTAAACACTGAATATATGTAATGCTGTTGAATAATCTTTACTCATGTGTAGCATTTGTGCTGTCTTCAGCTTTATCTCTTGCACGTTTTTTTTTTTCTCCGTTCCTTAACCCACTCTCCTTCCCCTCTAAAGCTGTCCTCACCTCCCCACTGTTTCAAACGGCCTGTGGTGATTTTTAGAAGCGACTCAGCAGAAACACTGACTCCACTTTAACTTCATTATGTCCAATTAGGCACGATGTCCTTCAGTATAGTTCAGAGTGGAGCATAGGTGTCTCAAGCTTGGAATTATTAGTAAAATCCTTTCATGTCACTGTTACTGACTTCTGTTTAATTCTTATTTTATTGTTGTTCTGCAAATTCAATAGCTCAAAGCTTTGCTAAATACAGTTTATTTTAGTTCACGTGATGTAGTTGTGTCAGCAGCAGCAGGTTTTTAAGTCAGATATTTGTCTATATCTATATTAATATATATGTTGTTGAGTTGGGACCCTACACCCGGTTCTAATGTAAAAAATAAATAAATAAATAAAACTAAATAAAAACAAAAGTTATGTTAATTACTGAATGCTTATTCTATCATATATTTTCAGTTTGTCCATATTTGTGTTAATAATGTAATAAAAAAAATACAGCTTAAATAGAACGTCTGATCTGCATCATGATGATTGCATGATACTAAAAACCACTTCACTGACAAATTCTAGATGAATAATGCACGTTAAATCCATTCACAGCCATGAGACCAAAGCACTAGAGACCTTCACCTTTTTGCTCTCCTTCATGAACTATATTATATTCTAGTTTGCAGCAGGCTGGTCAAAACAGTCATGTACTTTCATTATTTTTATTTGAATTCAAATTGGTGATCTAAGTGATTTATGTACTCCAACATTAAAATTTTAAGAAGCACAATATTAAATACTTTCTTTTGTTGTGGTGCAGCCCTGGCTTCACATTAAAAATGCTTAACTTCTCGACTTTTATTAGACAGTAGTCCCAGGAGTATGCAGTATGTTTTCAGCACATTTGATCCATTCCTTATATTTGCACAAATCACTGTTGCTAAACTGGTGTTGAGCTAGCGTGCGTCAACGGTAATATCCAGCCTGTCACTAAAAACAGCTATAACTGCTCCGCAGAACACCCGAGACAAATGTATTATAACGTCGGACTATCGATGTACATGTCAGTGTTGGTAGAATCATTTTAGAAATTAAACCAACCTTGCATTTTCAATGATAAAACATTTTGGGGGACTAGTTTCTCAGCAGCAGCGGAATTTTACTTACAGACTTCTCAAACCTGTGTGCAACCTAAACTTATAAAAATAAATCATGAAATAATTATGAAAAATGTGCCAATTATGTACCGACTTCTTCATTAAAACTGTGTAGTCACTTGTGATGGCCTCTGTGAACCCCATGCTCATGCATATTTGTTAAACTGAAACCACTGTTACCACCTGTAACTACTTGTGACCCCAAATCAACAGCTGAAATGTTCAAGATTGTCATTTCAAATATCTCAACATCTGGTTCAGTTCCTTAAAATGAACTTAGGTTTAACTGTGATTGTGTATTCAGTGTTTCATATTTTCACACAATGAAAACAGAAACACAGTGAAAACCAGCATTTCTTCAGTTTTCAGAATCAGTAGAGGACACCGTTTCAGTTGATTTGGGCTACAAGGAATGTAATTACTTAGCTTTTATTTATTTATTTATTTAATTTACAGCTACTGCATTATGGTTTAAAAATCCATAAAAATAACTTTAAAAAATGATGTATGAAAATGACAAATGCTATCTGCAGCAGACAGTATAAATGGATCCAAACGCTTTACATTTAAGCAGCAGGTGAGGAGGTAAAATAGCATTCTCCCTAAATAATAGCATACCTGCCCTACTTTATTACACTTTGTGCCTGTCTGATACCTGCTTTTATGCAGTCTACTTATAACCCGCAGGGCTGCATCCAAGGGCAAGACTGGAACTTAAACAAATGTCTTACAGTGAACTGATTGAGCCATCTGGTAGATAAGCAATGAACTATTTCTCACAAAACACACACCATTTCAATTAAACCTTCAATGACTAAAAGTTTCAAATGAATTCACAGAATTGGACTGAAAACTTAAACTGGAAGTGTTCTATGTGACTTTTCACTTAAGGGACAAACTCCTTTCAGAGAACATGTTGTAAAAATAGCCCACTATAAAGACTACGGGGAAAATAACCAAAGCTTTTCAGGTTTGTAATGTTACTGTGGAAATCTCTGAGCTGCTCCATATTGTTTTGCACTATAGGTGAGATTCCCCATACGTCTTCATTTCCACAGAAACCCGGCAGGAATGAATGAGAGCAGAGCTGATGGATTGCAAGCTCGGTCATGCATGGCTTAGCATCTTGTTAGCTTCCCTCGCTAGAAGAGACAAAGGAACACTGGCTGGGTTGGGAAAGACACGAAACGTTAATGAGATGACTGTGTCTGTTGAGGTCACAGCTTTTTTTGGAGGTGATTGTTTTAACATATTTCCCAGTAACACATGTGTCACACAGAAAAGGTCAAAAAGATGTAACAATGGAAATTAAGCTCTCTCACTCTCTGGTGCCTCCAAAACAGTTCTGAGTCATCAGAGAATAGACATGGGTCTTCTGAGGGTGTCCTGTGGTGTCTGGCAACAGAATGTTGTTAGTGGGGGCCTTAGGGTCCTATGGGCTGAGGGGAGGGGCCTCTGTGGATCATCCCGCAGATACTTGATCAGTTTGGGATCTAGTGAATTTGGAGGCCAGGTCAAC
>JASGAT010395962.1:0-12423 GCA_030220025.1 Chelon auratus
CCAGTGAGGCGCGGGTGCACATTTGGAGATTATTAATTTATTTAGACTTAATGAGAAAAAGTTTAGGTCCAGAAATAGTGTAAAATAGTGCACCCTGTTCTGACAGTTTTTTACTCTAAGATTATTATAAAAAAATAAATAAATAAAAAATGGTCCTGCTCGTCGTGTAGGCAACTTGTTGCTTTGTCAGAGTCTTGTTTCCTTAAGATATGAGGTTAACAGATAATTTTATTATGAATATTATTCAAATTCTCAGTATATAGTATATAATAACCCTGCTTTAAACTTTGTTCTCATGCATTTTAATGGTGTGCAAATGATCCTTTATTTTAAATAACTGATTTAATTCATAGAATGAGTTTCCTGTAACTTTCACTCGTTTTAAATAAGGCATTCCTCTCAAAAAGTCTTGACAGTAATTGGCCCAGACACGCACAGAGCGGTCTCTCTATTATTCTCGCGAGGCAGCAGTAGGGCATTTGCTTTGGCAAGATTGCAGTGAAATAAAAGGCGGTGTAGACTGTGATTGTGTCGTGTTTTGCTCTTGTCTGCATTGAATCACTTGACTTCGACCAGATGATTAGTATTACGCATTAACCTGTACATTTCTCCTATGCAGAGATTTAGAGATGGGGTCTCATGAGAAGGCGCCTGAAGTTAAAGAGGCAGTAATATTTGGGAGTATCGCGGCACATTTCAAAGCATTTTCTCTGCGATATTTGAAAACGGAGTCGTGCAGTGAACGCCTGCGTGTCCCTTTTAAAACAAACCCAGCGCCTGTCAATCACGGCGCATTCCAACCAATCCCAAAGCTCCCTTTTTAAAAGCAGGTTTGCCTGCTGTGCTTTTATATTGCACCATGGCCTGTTTCGAAGCATTTTTACTACCACGGTTATTGCCACAAATCAAGAGGGCAAAGTGAACGGCATGGGACTCACACCAACTTTAACGAAATTGAGTCTGGTTCCTACTTCTGCGAAGTTCACGGCCAAGAATTTCACATGCAGATGATATACAACAAGGAAAATGGAAGCAGGATTTCTAGGTGTATCCTGACTGCTGAACTGGTTGATTTTGCAAACTCATAGCCAAACTCACAACAAAACATGACAAGCCTTTCGAGGTTTAGTGGCTGCCCTCTCTCTTGCGTCAACCCCGGGGAGAGCAATACTGAACCCAGCGTGGTGCTGCCACCTTTGGCAGGAGAGCACATGGGACACCCCACTGGCAGTTCCTTAAAACTCTGCCCCTCGCACAATTTGCGAGACTACCCCGAGACGAGGTCCAGTGCATATGTTGACCATTCGGTTCCCAATTTTTCAGACTCTGGATACCCCAGTCACCGGTTAGAGCACAGCCCTAGGGGCATTATCATTGGAGCCAATCTTTCTGGAGCCGGCATGCCACCCGTCACTGATCAACTGGCATCAAGAGCTAACCATCATGGTGGGATTGGAAGGTATCGTGACTTTCCTGGCTGCAGAGACAACAGAAGCCACAGTTTTTTCACAAGTTATCAGGAGCAGGCCCACGCCTCCACCGACGCATCCCGAGATTTCGGCAGCCAGATGATGCTGGGTCTACCTGGCGACCTCCTCACCCGGACTCACCCTTATGGCCAAACTATCAGCCCCAAGGGAAACAGCCAGCAACTTGTCACACAATTCCTGGGTCTGTACAAACCCTTGAACATGGCAATTCAGCGTGGAGGAGGCGACGCTTTCCTCAGGTGCTCTAAACAAATAGTAAAGCACGAGCTGGTGTGCAAGTGGAATGACGGCCAAGAGGGGGCTGGGAAGCTGCCTTGCTGCAGAGCCTTCGGGACCATGTATGAACTTGTCACCCATGTGACAGTGGAGCATGTCGGAGGACCAGAGCACTCTGAATATGTGTGTCATTGGGAGAATTGTGCGAGAGACAGGAAGCCTTTCAAAGCCAAATACAAGCTGGTCAACCACGTCAGAGTCCACACTGGGGAAAAGCCCTTTCCCTGCCCATTTCACGGCTGTGAGAAAGTTTTTGCAAGATCAGAAAATCTAAAGATCCACAAGAGGACTCACACAGGTCAGTTAACAATTCTAATACTACAAAGAATTTAATAACTGTAATAATAACAATGATGATGACAATGTGAAATAGACTATGAAATAGGCTATTGAAATTGTGGCCAGTATTTTCAATTTGAAAAAGCTCATTCATGAATATTTAATAGTATAGCAGTTTTTACCAGTGTGGACATATTTTATATTTTCAGTATATTTTTAAAAAATGTGTTTAATATTATTATTATTATTATTATTATTATTAGTAGTAGTATTATTATTAGTATTATTATTAGTAGTATTAGTATTATTATTGTTATTATTATTATTATATATTTTTTTATTATGCTGGTGTTATTTAGGCCTACACTCTGAGACTATAAAAATGTTGTTATGCAAAGCTTTCCGTGCTGCTTCTTGCCGTCTCCGTTGCTGCCCGCCTTGCAGCAGAAAAGCATGTGTAGCCTCCATGCAGGGACCACGGATGGGAAGTAGTAAGACAGTTGCAAACGAGTGTAGTCAGCAGGCCTAGCGGTTTGGGTGCCTCTCCCACTTCATTCAGAGAAATTATTAAATAAATGCCGGGACACCGGAGAGCTGTGACGTAGCCGTTACGCTGTCTCTGCCTCCCAGGGACTCATCCCCTGTGCGCAGGAACACTAACAGAGCACATCACACTGTGATGTAGGAGTTGTGTTGTAGTAGCAAATGTAAAGGTGAGTAAAGGGATGACCTCAATGTAAAAGATATGAGTCACATTTAAGGAAGGGGAATTATTTATACCCCTGTGCTCGTTCGGCTTCCATCATTCTGATAGTTAATTGTCACGAAGCAGAGAAATTATGTTAAAAAAATAAATAAATAAATGCGTTTCACTTCACAACCTGACTTTCTTTAGTTTTTTTTTTGCTACACAACTTGTATGAGTAAACACTCAAATGCCCCCTATTAAAGGGATTTATTGTGCAGTCCTATTTTATTCGTATTTGCACAGATATCACGGATTGTAGTGCCATTACAATGAATTATTGGCATTTAAATTGTAATTCGACAAATAAAGTGAATGGCCCTCAGACAAAAAAAAAAAAAAAGGCTGGACAAACTATATTTATTGGTCACCCCTTTTACTTCTGGTGTAAATTGTTTTACTAATGAGAGACAAACAGAGACGTTTTATGGTATTTCTCAAGCTATTGCACAACTGCACTTGCAGAGTGTTTAATTGGAATTTATTCTTTGAAACTCCAAAAGATAAAAACTGTAATTTAACAAACACTGCACGGGTTATTTTACTGTTATAATTATGTCCCAGTCCAGATTTTACGCAGTGCCCAGCTTTACATCAGTGTGTATGTGCGAGAGCGCGCAGCTGTAGGCAATTTTATGCTAGGAGACCAATTTGCACCTTGATAGCCATAATTCATCGTGTGCATGATAAGTGAATTTAAACCAATCTTTCCAATTGCTGCCACAGGTTAATTTAATGCATGCGTAACTACAGCCTCGTTGCTTCCGTTTGGAGACACACTGCCGCACTTGTTGCATTTGGAGCTGCAACAAAGTTTCAGCAGCTAGTTTTGAACTTTTGTACTTGAACGGCTCCTGAGGTAGAGCAACGATTTACTTTTGAAATTTCTGAGACATTTATAATCAAGGGTGATGTGACCTACTAAGCGGATCTGTGCGCAGAGTCACTGAAAATCATGCCGCCATTGTGTTGACAGAAACTATGTTCATTTTTCAATTTCAGAATACCTTTTGTATGACATGGATATGTGTAGTGCTCACCTATTGACTTAGACTGTGTCATCATGAGCTTTTATGGACAGACAGAGCATGCACGGCCTACAAGCCTTTTCGTAACTCGCCGTCATTTCTCTCTTTGCACGTTTAGGTGAAAAACCTTTTAAATGTGAGTTCGAGGGCTGCAACCGGAGGTTTGCGAACAGCAGCGACAGAAAGAAGCACTCTCATGTGCACTCCAGTGATAAACCCTACATGTGCAAGGTCAGGGGCTGCGACAAGTGTTACACCCACCCCAGCTCCCTGCGAAAGCATATGAAGCTCCACTGCAACAAGGCCCACGTCGCCAAAGGCGGCGACGCGCGTCCTGGTGACGGGGGTCACATTGCGGAGGGCAGGTCAGCCCGGGCCTCGGATGGGACCCAGATCAGCCCCCCTCATCCTCCCACATCCACTCAAGATGTCCCCCTGTCCCCAGAGAGTCGAGACGAATCGACCCCGAGGTCACGTTTCCATCACACGTTTGACAGCAGTTTGGACTACTCCACACATAGGTCACAGCCCCTCTTGGACCCTTTGTTGCTACAGAGAGGCAGCTACAGGTCCCAGTCCTCTCAGTACCCTTGCAGCCAGACAGGTCACACTTTTGCCCAGGGCTCAAGGACCTTCTCTTCCACTTCTCCCTTTCAGAAAAGTATCGTCAATGGATGGTACACATGCCACAGCAGCGTGGACTCCTTCCCACCAAAGCAATGTAATAACATCCCATCTCTCTGAGTCCTTGTTGGGACGCATGTGGACTAGTTACACTTTTTGGGCCCTTTTTTCATGTTGTAGCCTAAATCTGTATTCATATTACCCTCTGTACTTTAGTGAATGTTGTATAAAATATTCTGTAACGCGTTGTCATGCAGTCATCCTATTGAATCTTGCATTGCGAATTGTGGCGAGCTTTATTTGTTGTCGTGAGGCCTTTTTTTTTTTTTGGTTGGGTTGGCTTGTAGCCTGTACATCTCCCCACAGTGGGTTATAGGAAAAGTCACAAAGTGTAACCTATATGCCTAATCGTTCGCATTGTTGCAGTATTATTAAAGATATCCATCTTAAGCGATACAAAAAAAAAAATAATAATTGTTATGGGAATTTGCGTGTTGAGTCCTCTGAAGTTAGAATATATTCCGGGAAAGTGAAAGGAAACGTCTTGCTGAATGTAGCCCTAACTATAGGGGTTTTTGTTGAATGTAAACTAGGTGTAATGTACTTCGGGATGAATAGAAATATTATTCATGACTTATGTGTGTGGCAACATGAAATAAATATCTGCAAGATCTTTTCTCGCGAAGCCTGCGTAACGGGCCCACAGCAAACGAGTGTCTGTAATTAAAATACCGCGGGGCTCAGTATTTTTTTTATTTTTTTTTTTATTTTTTTTTGTTCTCGATTAAGTTCCACTCTCCCCTCTTTTTTCATTACACACTCTTGTGCTCTGTATCATATGATTATTTCATATTTCTGTGCAAAGTAAGACCAGTGCGAGTATAAACCACAGTGTTTGTGTTACTATTGAAACGTTTAATTTGCATACGCTTCTACTGTACATAAGCCTACTGTACAATTAATTATGTATCCTATATTTTATTAAAGTGTCTATATTCTCTTTGATCCGGCGTGTGTGTACAACCTAATCAATGCATTTTCATCCTGAACTCAAACTTTGTTCTTCTTTCTCTCGAAAAAAAAAAAAAAAGAACTACTAGTCCACGCCTTATTTGCAGGTTTGCAATTTTGTGCAAGCTAAGGCTGCACGGCGTGTTCGGGTAGCCTGCACAGAAGTTACAGATTGTATTTCACTGATGTGACTGAAATATCCATGGGTAAACTCTAATGTGATATTGTGAGTTGCTAAAACAACAAAAACCTCTCCGAATTTATTTTCTTTAATGCGCAATGGCTAGTTTTATTTTTATTTTTGGAATTCAGGTGTATTTGCCACGAACGTGCTTTGTATCGACGGACGAGGTCCTTTCATTTCTGTTTTAAATTCCTTTTCATGTCCGTCTTGTTGATTTTACCTGCTGTTAATCTGGTTTCATATTTTCTCTCCGCTCTCTCACACACATGCGCGCACACTTGAAAAGTACATTGGAGGTCAACAAGCAGCAAAAATGACCCAACTTGTCTCCAGTTATACAATACACTAATAACTGCACAGTCTAATATTATCCCAATTTTCATTGTATTTATAGTACAAATAAACCAATTATTTACTTTGTAAAAGGCTTTTACATGCAAAAAAATTTAGGCACCTCACACTCAGTCTGAATTAAAGACTTCTCTGTTTATAGCATCATTTATAGAAAACATGTATGTGTTTGGTCTCACTTGGGTAGTGATAAAAGTTGAAAAAGTTGGAAACAAACCAAAAAAAAATCTTTATTTGGCTGTGCACACTGCTAGTAGTAGTAGACACATTTCTTCTTCAGGTTTGCTTGTTTTTATTTTGTACCTTTGTGAATGGAAAATTTCAACAAACGCCTCCTTATTTTTACAGGAATAAGCCGAGGAGATTTCCGTTTGAAGTCTTTTTCTCTGCAAAACTCACTTTCACGACTAATCCCGGTGCGGAGGATGAACTCACCTTTAGTGAGTTTTTGTTGTTTGTGTATGGCTCATTCTGTTTCCTGTGTCAAAAATGACATCTTCAGCGATATTTAAAGGAAATGGGTACCTAAAGATGATGCACACACAGTATACGTCCCTGGTCTGCTCAGAAAAGTACTGCGATACTTTGATTATTGGGTAGGTCAAGCGGGGCACAGTTATGATGGATAATGTAAGAGGAAAAACCTCCTCTCCATTGCCAGTAGCAAAGCTTTATTCTTTGTACCTGTCAGCATTTCATACCATTAAACATGTGAATGGTGAGGGCCATTCTATGTACGAGTTAGCTTCAGAAATACAAAGAGAAAATCAGGTCACAAGGTTGCTAACTTTACATTTCTTTGAAATATAAGGTGATGTGACAGCTAACTAGCTGTAATGTATGTGTCTACGTTCTGTCTTCGACTGAAAGGTTTTCATGGAGGGGAAGTCATCTCGGCGCCCACAAAAATACGTGGGCTAAATGGTCCAAGATTGTATTAGATGATGTTTTTCTGCTAGTGTAACCATATATTCCGAAAGTTCAAGAGAACTTGGCAATGGTGTTGTTTGGATTTGGATGCTGTTTAAAAAATGAAGCGCGTAAAAGCTATGCAGTGTACTTTCTCTGGAGATGGCAACGCATGGAATCTATGACAAACTTGTTTATGCATCCCGTGTGCTCTGTGTTCTGGAGTATGTGGTACATCATACTCGTGGGGGCACATCTTTTGGGAGACTCAGATATTTTTGATGATGCATTTTGCAAGTCCCTCACGAGGCTGGCCGTAGTTAATTTTGGTTTTTAACTTTCCATCAAGTCTTTCTGTGAGAACCATCCGCACGCTTCGATTTTAATAAGACGGCAACCGGTCTGAACCAGTTTTTTACATTTTTTTTGCTTCTTCTAATAAATAGTGAATTGGCACTGCTGCATCAGTCCTACTTGGGATAAAAAAATAATCATGGAGTTGAAGTTATCGTGCTAAGTAGTGTGATATGACCTAAGACAGATCATTTCAAGTACTTGGCTTTGTAAAATATTTAAATTGTGAAGTGGTTCTTTCTTCAAGCAAATTGAATAAACTTCGTTGACTTTGATCCGTAGTACTCTAATGATGTGATGACTGAAATGTATCGGGACATTTTCTCTTGTATTGCAATTTTATCAGTTTCTTGCATCAAATGCTTTAGGTGTTAGTGTTTTAAAGTAATCTTAAGACATTCGATATTTCACTCTAAAAGCTCTTCTTCTAATCCCCCAACTGTTGTCTTCGCTGTCACATTCTGCCCTTTTCCGCTCTCTTTCTAAAAATAACGTCTTTCCACATAAGACATAATGGAGATGATCAAACATTATTTGGAATTCAAAGACGCCTCCGTATTTGTGTAAGCAAAACCATTTGCAGTTATGTGACGCAGAAAACCAGAATGCGGCAACCTAAATGGTGAATTTCTCTGACTGGAACCATTTCGTTGTATATTCTGACGAAGCCATGGTAATAGTCTATAAACGCTGAACCCTGCCACGCCCTTCCCCCCCAGTAATCACAACTGATTAGACCTCCGCTTCCCAGTTTGCCACTTGTCTGCCGCCATCTTTACTTTTGAGCTCTCTGCCTAGCAACAAGCGCAGGCGCCATTTTGGAAAGGGGTATACATCAATTTAACGTAAATACATCCATTTCACCTTGGGATACACCGAATTATTATCGCGCCACCCCCCCTCCTGAGTTGCTGTTATGCCATGCTTGGGTTGAGCCCCAGCTGTGTACCAGAGGGTGGGCTGCTTTGTCACACAAGTCTTTGGTTTTATGCATCATCATAACCGCATTTGACATCTTGCGTAACTGCACTGTGCGGCTCCCATACTTTTCCAAGTGCAGTTTAGGGACTTAACTCTAGCTGGAGAGGCTGTGTCAGCGTTGACTCTCACTGACCAAGTGTGTTTTTAATTGGATCTCTGGCTTTTCCCCCATCCTCCCTAGGTCAAGCCAGTGGTGTTTTTGCTCCTGAACTTGCCTTCTTTTCATCCACCCCTCAGTGCCCCCTCCCCTGTTTTTTTTCCTCTTTTTTTTTTGCCAGATCCTCTTGTTCCTCTGTCTCATCTATCTCTATCCCTACAGCTCCTGGCTATCTTCACCCTCTATGGCTCCTTCATGATGGCCCCCTAATCTCTGCCAGTGTGGTTCCATGGTAAGTAGGTATCCTCCACCAGAGACTCCCAGAGACATGCATGAAACTTGACTAATATTGCTGCTTTTTTTAAAACAAAAAAAAACACTGCTGCACTGTCCATGAAAAATAGCAACGCCACATGATAAACTGGATGCAGCGCCACCGCTGCTTGATTTTTTTTTCTTCGTCACATTGCCTCTCAGGTTGAAGAATTGTCGCCACAGAGGGGTTTGACATGTGGGCATAAATGATGTTAACAATGCATAATGAGGGCAATTGTAAAAATGAACAAACACTGATTCTAAAGTAAAACACTGTATATAATGCATCTGTCAGAGATGAAGTAGTGGAGTGAAATAAACGTGTAGCGCGTGTCACTTCTTATCAGAGAACGTTAGTAAGGTAATCTGTTTCATGTCTAAGCCAGTGTTAATTTGACAGCTTGACAATTAATAGGCTTATAAAGCACATACATCAGAAGCAAGGCTCTTATGTAAGACAAAGCAATTGTTACAGTCATATGCATGTTTAGTTAGTTTACGAACCATAAATTGGTGAAAAGCAATGTAGAGAACCAGTGCTGTGCTTTAAGCGGACTGATCCTTTAGATTTCTCTCTCATCTTCATCTGCACTGCAGCTTTCTGGTTTCAGCGGTGCCAACCCCCTGTGTAGTCCAGCCTGTACCAGAGCTTATTAAACTAGACTCCTTTTTAGTCTTCCCAGTGGTCGCTCCACTGTCAACCTAAGCCCAAGCCCCTGAAATGTTCATCTCTCTGCCTATTGTCCGCCAGAATTTACCAGAAATTGGTGTAACTAACTAGAGAATGGCTGAGCGGCCAGTGTACAGCAGGATAGAGAGAAAGGTCCCGCCTCTCCTCATATCTAATACATATTTGTCTTTTGATGCATTGCGATTTACCCCTGTGGATGTTTCTTAAAAAGATGTCTTCTTTCTTTTTTCATTTATTATCCATGCCTTACATAACAGATATTTTGACAGTTTTTGATGAGCCAGATTTTGAAATACTTTCATGGTCTCCTATGAACTGGTAAGCTCAGGAGGTAACCATATGACTGACAATGATCATCTCGCACTAAGAATAAACACCAAACTGAAAGTAAAAGTTGTTTAGATGTGGCCCGCAGTATTTTCTATCTTTCGTTTTTTTCTTTGTATGTGGCCTGTCGCAACGTAAAAGGAAAATAAATAATATTTCAACACTCCACATCTTTCAAACATTCATACTTTCAAGGTTTTTGGGGAGTTACAGAAGACTGTGGGGTGAGCAGACCTTTGAAGATCTTTCAGCTCCTGCAAGCTCCAGGCCTATGAGATGCACAGCCGTCTTTTTAAGGGAATGACCCTAACGTTAGTTCCCTTCCTTCAAATCCCTCCTCCAGACCCTTGTCATCAGAGATCAACCAGTCTGAGCCTTAATGTCCTCCACTCGCTGGCGAGGGCAGCTGGTGGCTTTCATGTATGCGAGGAGAGCCATATGAATATGCTTAAATCTGCATGTTGGAGCAGGACTCCATGCCGTTATCTTCATCTGTCTTTCTGAACAGTTCTACAGTATATGATCTTTTAGAGCTTCCTCTTAATGATTCACATTCTACAAAATGCATTTGATGCATTTGTTTGAAAATGTTGCAAAGGCTTTGATTGTGACTCCTAAAGAGCATGTTGCCTTAGATTTTACAAAAACAACAAAAAGGGATCTTTCATGCCTGTGGTCTCAACTGTCTCTCAAAACTATCACCATCTATTAGCAACAATTCAGTTCTGTTGTGAGATATAGATTCTTTGTATGATTTCTCAAATCTTTGTCATTTGAGGCTGAACTTAAAAAAAGGGGGGATCACACTGATCCCGATTCATGGTGTTTCAAAGCTGCAAGTAATCGTGAGAGTTTAATTTTATCTGTTGCAGTATGCATTGCAAGACGGCTGCGTAATCAAGCCTGTGAACTCGACATCTGAAGGAAGGATTCTGTTTCTGATCGCATCCCTATTGAAGTCCATCCATTTGCTGAACATGGATGTGTTGAGGCGCTCAAGCTTGCACTCTTTTGGTACGTGGCAGTCAAATTGATATGTACTGGACATGATTCTGTGTGTAGTTTCCAACCGATAGCTTGTGTTTGTAGCAGTAGTAGGGGGCCCAAGAGGCCGCGTTTTAGAGAGCTGTAAGTGAGGATGCATGGCAATCTCGCTGTTAACCTTCAGCAATACAAGATCACCCCGGGGCCTAACTCTACAATGATGGATGTAGAATGGTGGGGAATAAGAGGCCCCACACACACAACCCAGGAATTCCCCTTGGGCCTTTTCCATTACAGTTAGACCAAGCTTTGCGCTGTGATGATATGTTGCATTAAGGCTGTGACATTAATGGAGGGGACAAATGTGATTTGGTGTGGTGTTGACCCTGAAGTGCATGAGACAGACAGAAGCACTGAGGGAACAGGAAGGCATGCAAGGGAACCTGTTGATTTTTTTTTTTTTTTAATTTGTCTACGCTCATCAATACAATAATCCTTAGAGACTAAAGTGTCATTTAGCTCCCTCTGAAGTTAAAAAAAACAAACAAAAAAAAACCTATTGATGGAAATAGTTTATCATTAGCCACATGCCACAGGGAAAACAAGGGGCATGAGAGAGAGTAATTAGCCACTAGTGCAGCTTTGAGGAGCCCAGGTAATGGGTTTAAGATGACATCTGATAATCAATAAGGCAGATAATCTTGTACTGGGCCTATGCTATGATATGGTAATTAGATGTACAGGGATTGTGCATGTTTGTGTAGGTGTGTGAGCACTTGTGCACAGTCAACATCAAAAAACAGCTGCAGCATTTTTTTTTTTTTTTTTGCCCCAGCATCAGTACTGCACTGGTATCACTGCTTACTATGAAGTTTGCACCTCTCCACAGATGACTTTCAAAAAGAACAAGGCGGGACTGATGGCATTTGTTTCAGACTGCAGGGAATAATCCCGTTTTCAAGGTATCTGGAAGAGGCGAGGGGATCAAAAATCCATCTCCTGTGCACAAAAAGAGTGTGTGACGTAGTCCATTATTAAAGTGGGATATGGCTGAGGTAATTAGTCCTCGGCTCCGCTTATGTTACCCGGTCTGTTGCTGCTGCTGCTGCGAATGTTTCAGTATTCCTTCAGTTATGTCACTGACAGAATTATGCAATCTTTTTGTGTAACCGGGGTGTGTCATTGAAAATGTTATCTGCAAAAAATTCCCACGGAAATTAGGTGCCTTCAGTATAACGAATACAAAATCACGAAGCAGCTGTGACATAAATCAGTGCAACTTTTAAAAGCACTAAAATAAAACCAGCTTTGTATTGCTACATCTAAAGCAGTGTAACTTGCATTCACAAAGAGAAAAGAAAGAGTGCATCAAGACAAATGATGCCACACAGAAATAGTAAGACTTATTGTACAGTGAATCATTTAATATAGCACATAAGAACAGCATTCACAGTTCTAATGTATCCAAAAGCCACTGTGTCGTGACGGCAAATGAATCAAACAGTGTATGTACAGCATTGACTGGTAATGTAGTTGCTTTATGAAACACATCATTGCAAGAACTTTATTCAGAATGTACAACTGAGGGGCCATGAATAAAGAAAGCAGGAGGAAAAAAAAACAAAACAAAGATGCCGCTGCCACGCAACTGTACCGTAAGAACCAAACTGCGCTTTTAAATGTTGCAGAACTACTTTCTTATGTCAACACATTAAGTAAAGATACCAACCGGTAACATAAAAAATTGTGTAAACCGATCAGGAGCCCAGCGTGGGCT